>PVJI01009222.1:0-66690 GCA_004026765.1 Micronycteris hirsuta
AGATCAAACCTGCGACCTAGGTGTGTGCTATGGCGGGAATGGAACCTGCAGTCTTTTGGTGTGTGGGACAACTCTCCAACCAACTGAGCCACCTGGCCAGGGCTTATGTCCTTATGTATGTTCTGAGGCATAATAGGTAAGTGAACTTGGCCTAATTTTTCAGCCTCTTAAAAAATAAGATTATTCATTTGTAAACCAAAGACATACCACTTAATGTTCCTAAAACGATTATATAAATGCTTATAAAGAGTTTAATGTAGTGCCTGGAAACGAGGAAAAAGCATGTTCACTGTTATTTACTGTTATTAAGTCGTATAACAGATTGTTCCATTCCCTATAATTTATTTCTGTAATCTGACTTAATTTGTACAACAAAATTTTATCCCAGACCTAATAATTTCAGATGCACTAAGATCTGTTAGCTTCATGAGAAGTTCAACCGTAACTTGCTCTGTCTCTAAATAACAAGTTTGATTTTTCTTCCTCTTTAAAAAAATAATACATGTAAGTGAATACTTACATTAACAGTAAGGACCTTAAATTGATATACTAATCAATTTAAGAAGAAGAAGATTGAGAACAAAATATGTCTTTATAATAGGAAATGCCATTAAATAATACTTTTCAAACATATGGCTCTTTAATATTTTATTTTAGCTAGAATGAAGGGTTATGCTATTTTTGTCTCTCTATACCAGGAGCCATCCGGGGATTTTGATTATAGTTCAATTTTAGCAAAATCTTTGAAAAATGACACTGCAAAATTTGGAGTATGTGGATCTGTGGGTCTACAGATGCTTTATCAAAACATTCATAAGTTTTTATTAGGCCCTATCCTCAGAAAACAGAATTTGGATTAATATATCATTTGCTAACTAACAACTGACAAACCATAACATTGAAAACCCCTCTTGAGAGGGAGAGAGGAAAAAAAAACAACTTCGCATTCATTCCAGCAAATAGATCAATAAAAAGATCTAATTTTTATGCAAAGGCTGGTGGTTAGCCAGGAAACAAAGGAAACATTCTGGCTAGTTATTATGGAAACTGCTTGAACACTGCAAATTCCCTGAATTTATAGCTTTTGCTATTTTCTATATCACTTTGCAGTTCTCTGCACAGGAAAAAAAGCTTTTGCTTAATGACAGACACTGTGTTTGGGTGGCGTTTTCCTTTGTAAAGCAGAATTAGCACTCTAGGAAATTCGACATTACTTTTGTCTCAAACTGGTAGCTTTAACAAAATAGAAAAAAACATGCAAAATTAAGGTACAAAAGAAAGGTAATCTGAGAAATATGACAGGGTTGTAAATGAGTAAGCCTTTACAAACTTAAGATGTCTACTTAAAGAAAAAGTAAATGCATTCTTATGTCTGTGAAGTATCTTACTCTAGTAAGCTGCCTATAGAACCTCTTCAACTAGATGTTTTATTACCTCAAGCTATTGAAAGCCAAAACTATCAATGCCTTTAAAAACAAACTCCATTTTCTGAAAAACTCATTTTAGTGTTCACTCAACCTATGTGATATCTATTTATTCTCTGACATTTAGAAATTTCATCAGCAATGTTGTATGTACCTTTCCTCAATAGCCTGTTTCCTTTTCACTTGTCAGTTTTAGGATGGAATTTTTCTGTAAGAGAAACACAGGTTCATTTTTCCTTGCATAAAACTTATAAATGAAAAAAATAAAATGATAATTAAGACTACCATGGTATTTACTGATTTTGCTCCGAACATTTGAGAAAATACCAGTAATTTATAGTAGAGGTTGGCAAACTTTCTGTAAATGCCACATAGTAATATTTAAAAATTTGTGCACAATGTGGCCTTTCTATGCAACTCTGCTACAGTAGTGCAAAAGCAGCCACACACAATATCTAAACACAGGGTGTAACTGTGTTAAAGTAAACATTTACTTCTAAAAATAGACCATAATTTTATCTGATCTATAGAATAAAGTACCAGGTATCAAAACCTGCCTCATAAATACTGAGGGTATTTACTTTAAATAACTTTTCTATGAATCAAAGGAATTAGGTATATAAATTAAATAAATGTCATGCATTTGTGTTGCTTTGCATCTGAACCCTCTTCCTATTTGCATTATCTTCTACCTTAGTATTGGTAGGGATTAATCAAGAGTGTTTGTAGGGAAAACCAAGAGTATTGGTTGGGATTAACCTTCTATCATAGGAAAGTGAGATCCCCATTTTCTGAGACTTTCTTGCAACTAAGACATTAGTATGTAAAATTGGGTATACTTCGCTGTAAAATTGAGTAGAAAGTTAGCAACATAAAGAATTAAGGCTCAAGAAGAAACTGTTCTAGCTGAGGGTTGTAGCAGAGACGGCAGACATAACATTGAGTCTCTACATGCAGAAAGTGTTGCAGTGCAGCTGTTGCTTGCAGAGACCAGGACTGCCATAGTCAGCAGTGTCATCTGAAATGTGCATTGTTAAGCAATGGGACCATTAATGTATTTGCCAGACTGGTTTTATGCTAAATACTTGCTTGTTTCTGCTTGCTTCCAAATCTTATGCTGTCGTTTTTCTTACAAGCGTGCTCACTCTCAAATATGCTTTCAATGAATTACTTCTTGAGATAATATTTGATGGGAATTCTTGTTGCTTGAAATTAATAACTCTGATTGATACAGAAATTTTTACTAGGAGAGGTTGTAGGGACTTGGGAAAATGTTAGATTGATGAGCTCAATCCAAGAAATACTATATGATTTCACTCATGTGGAATCTGATAAGCAAATTGAACTAACCAGCAAAACAGAGACAAACATAGTTGGAAAGCAGGTGACAACTAGTGGTAGGGGAGTTAGGGGGTGGAGGGATTGAGCAAAAAGGAAAAAGGACTCATGGACATGGGAAACAGGGTGGTGATTGCTGGGGGAAGGGGTGTATATAAAGGAACTAAATGGTAATAGAAATAAACACAATAATCAAAACAGCCTGTTCTGTGTAAGAACAGACACATAGACCAATGGAACAGAATAGAGAGCCTCTATGCTCAATTAATCTTTGACAAAGGGGGCAGAAGCATAAAATTGAGTAAAAATAACCTCTTCAACAAATCGTGTTGGAAGAGCTGGACAGCTACATGCAAAAAAATGAAACTCGATCACCAACTTACACCATACACAAAAATAAAGTCAAGGTTGGTAAAAGACTTAAATATTAGTTGTGACACCATAAAAGTCCTAGAGGAGAACATAGGCAGGAAAATCTCAGATATTCCATGCAGCGATATTTTCACCGATATTTCCCCTAGAGCAAGGGACATAAAGGAAAGAATAAAGAAATGGGATCCCATCAAAATAAAAAGTTTCTGCATGGCTAAAGAAAATAACATTAAAATGAAAAGAGAACTAACTGTATGGGAAAACATATTTGTCAGTGATACCTCAGACAAGAGTTTGATCTCCAAAATATTTAAAGAACTCACATGACTCCACTTCAGGAAGACAAACAACCCAAATTAAAAAATGGGCAAAGGATTTGAACAGACACTTCTCCAAGGAGGACATAAAGAGGGCCCAGAGACATGTGAAAAGAGGCTCAGCATCACTAGTTCTCAGAGAGATGCAAATTAAAACCTCACTGAAATACCATTTCACACCGGTGAGAAAGGCCATCATAAACAAAGCAACAAACAACAAGTGTTGGAGAGAAATGTAGAAAAGGGAACTCTAGTGCACTGTTGGTGGGAATGCAGACTGCTGCAGTCACTGTGGAAAACAGTATGGAATTTCCTTCAAAAACTAAAAATGAAACGGCCTTTTCACTTGGTGATTCCACTGCTGGGATTATACTGTAGGAGCCCTGAAACACCAATCCAAAAGAACCTATGCACCCCATTGTGCATAGCAATAGAATTTACAACAGCCAAGTGCTGGAAGCAACCTAAGTGCCCATCAGCAAATGAGTGGGTCAAGAAACTATGGTACATTTACACAATGGAATACTATGCAGCAGAAAGAAAAGGGAGCTCATACCCTTTGGGACAGCATGGATGGAACTGGAGAGCATTTTGTTAAGTGAAATAAGCCAGGCAGTGATGGACAAATACCATATGATCCCACCTTTAAGTGGAACCTAATCAACCAAACAAACTGGCAAGCAAAAATATAACCAGAGACATTGAAATTAAGAACAAATTGACAGTAACCAGAGGGGAGGTGGGAGAGGATAATGGGAATAAAAGGGGGAAGGGTTTTCAGGAACATCTATAAAGGACACATGGACAAAACCAAAGGGGTGCAGGATCAAGGATGGGGAGTGGGGATGTTTGGGGAGGAGGGAGTGGAGAGGGGAAAATGGAGACAACTGTACTTGAACAACAATAAAAAAGATTAAATGTTAAAAAATTAAAAAGGGTAGTAAAAATCATACTAATAAACTCAGAAATTGGTCTCTGGAATCCTAGGAATTTGAAAAATTATAATTGGTTAAACTATTCCTTATTGTGACCTAAAATGAAGGGACCAATGAAGTTTATCAAGAACCTGTAGCTATTGCTGTAGAACCAAATGAATAGAAGAATAAATTGGCATCTGTGCGGTGGGATGGTTATTACTAATTCCATTAAACAAACTAAAGTAGAGAATGGCAACTTTAAGGTTTTTTTTAAATTCCATAAGGTTTTTTGAAATTCCATTCATAAAATTTGTATTCTACTTACATAAACTTAATCCATGTGTTCTTAACAATTATACTTAGATTGTTCATGAAAATTTCATAAGACATTAACAAAGCTAGCCATTATCTCAAGTTAACTATTCCTTGTTAACTATTTTTACAGCACATGCATGTTAGGCAAGTATTAAAAAAATCACAAAAGCAAAAAAAAAACTAAATTAAGTTAAACACTTCTTTTTTGTTTTACTGCTGTGCTTGATATACATAAAGTAATGAATATGAAGAAATTCACTTTACTGTATCTTTACTTGTACATTTGTTCTTTGGTTGCCTAAAACGTTTAAATACAAATAAAATGAGCGTAGCCAAAATAATGAAAGTAAACAGCAGGTAAATTTACAAACAGTGGAATGCGAATCGTTTCTGCCCTTATCCAGAGTAGCTGGGTCACAACAAAAACAACATTTCTGCAGCTGTGGTTACAGGTGCACACATCAAAATTGAATATTCTACAGACACACACACTGATCCAACATAACGTGTACTATCCACGGGACATCCATTTCTACCACAGCCCTCCAAATACTCCAAAACTTTAAGTACCCACAAAAACTACACCTGTGACTGGAACCCACTGTTCCTTTTATTCCCCGCCAAGATAAACCAATATGTAGGCAGTTTCCTTTGCTTAGACATGGAAGCAGTTTTAGCACTAACTCTTCTGAAGCCACAATGTATCGAAAGTACAATGCCAGATATTTATAACTTATATAAAAATTCCACATCCCCATGTTGGCCACTTCAAGATGAAAACATAACTCCCTAAATATTAACTGGCTCTACTCCCCTAATATTAAACATAAAAACCACATAGGAAATACAGAAATTCAAATAGACATAACAAAAACCTGTCATAAATTGTAAACAAAAAATATTTGTGGGGCATCGTGGATGACAAATGGTGTACTGTATAAATTTTAAAATGAAGCAGACAAGTGTCTGAAGGGTGGGTTAATTTTCTGCTCCTTCTCCACCTTCAGCTTCGTCTCCTTGGGTGTCTGATGTCCACAATGTCAAGTTATTGCATTATTAGTGTGCTGTCTTCACATGACTCCTCACTTAATATACCAAGTTCAGCAATGGCCTCATCGAAAGCTGTTTTTGCAAGAGTGTAGGCTTTCTCCGGGAAGTTCAGAATCTCATAATAGAGCACAGAGAAGTTAAGGGCCAGACCCAGTCTCATAAGATATGTTAGTTGCACTTCATTTTTGCTGCTTTTAAAAGCTTCTTGGTTTGCTTGTTGTGACTGACCCACAACCCCTTTCCTGTCACCCCCAGCAGCAACCTCAGCCAAGTAAGGGTAGTAGTCTCCTTTCATTTTCAAAACAAAACTGCTTTCTGCTTGTGAAGCATTGGGGATCAAGAACTTTTCCAAGAGAAACAGTACACCATCGCAGATATCTCTTAGCTGGGTCTCAGTCTACTCTCTCTGCATTCTCTAGCCATTTGCTGTTTTTTCTCAGCACCTTCTATCTCTTGCTCAATACTCGAGATGACCCTTCAGGATGTCCTGTGGGGCTCCTACAACATTTTTATAAACAACTGAGAAAAAATTCCTCTCCTTGTTGGATAATTCAGCTCAGTTACTCAGCAAGGGCTCAGTTACAAACTTCATGCAGGCTGCCATGCCACAATACCGCTCAGCCTGATCAGCCAACTTGGCCTTCCGTGTCAGTCATGCACCGGAGTGGTTGGCGGCGGACAAACGGGGACTCAGTAATGCCTGGGCGGTGGCAGCAGCAGTGGTGGCGAGGCTGAGCCTCTGCTCCTGGGTGTTACGGCTCACAGGCTACAGCTGCTCCCTAAGTTTTTAATATCAAAATTGGATCCCATGGCAGAGACTTTCTCTTATTATATTAAGTAATCTCTTATAAATAAAGCTAGAGCAACATAAGAGCAAAAAAAAAAAGTTAATTCTGTAGGCTTTCAAATTACATTAGTTAAATTCACAGCCTCCATCAATTATCTTGTATGAAATTTAGAGCATTAATAGAGAAAGAGTTGGACCTAAAAGATAAAAATGCAAATAGATCAGAGGATCCTTTATTTTTTATTTTTTTATTTCCTAAACCCATTGATCTTTACTTGCCAACTGAATAAGTTGTCACATCTCTGTTTATTGGGGCAGTTCCTCCTTTCTTAAAATATTGAATGCCCTGTCTAAGGAATTTGTTTTACATGAGGAAGCCAGTGTGCCTAATAAACACGACTCCCAGCAAGTGCTTGGGGACATCCAATTACATTATCAGACGTGCAGTCCAGACCTTCTGGCAGATTTTGCATTTTATTATATTACTATCATTATCATTACTGTTATTATGTTGCTTAAAACAACAGAAATTTATTCTCTGACAGATATGGAGACTAGTAGTCTGAAATCAAGTTGTAGGCAGTGTTGGACTCTCTTGAGGAGACTGAGGGAGAATCTATTCCATTAGCATTATATTTTAAATGGAATATATATATAGACATTCTAAGCATGTCTCCTATAGCAATATTATATTATATTCCATAATATATATAGTTCATTGACAGAATCACATGTTCTAAGCATATCTCCTCTCCTTATTGTCTGGTTTGACATTTGACTTGTTTTGGTCGATGGGAAATGGGAAAACCTAAACTATACCACATACAAAGAGAAGCATTTAATGTGATTGTATGAGTGAGCTTTGCACTTTGCACTCTGTCCCCTGGCATAAGAACAGAATGTCCCAGATAATGACCCCTTCAGCCCCGCCCTGTAATGAGACTGTACATGGAGTAGAGATAAAGCTGACCCATAGTCCGTGAAGACCATAAATAATGATTTTGATAATGAAGAATAAAATAAATGCTTTTGTTATAGGTCACTGTGCTTTGAAGACTGTTGTTACTGCAGCAGCAGTATCAAACATATGAAGAACAGATAATGGTAAAAGTCTAAGGTTGTTCCCAGATACAAAGTATATAGGCTTTATTTGGACTGAAATTACCAATATATGTACATTTTCTACTTATTCTAGACTCAGTCATTTTTAGAAGGGCAAGTGATTTGAAGTATTAACCTGGTAAATCCATTGAGCTTTTCTTGCCAACTGAATAAATTGTTATGTCTCTGATCACAAAACAAACAAGCAAGCAAAATATAACCAGAGATATTGAAATTAAGAACAAACTGACAGAGGGGAGGTGGGAGGGGATAATGGGCGGAAAAGAGGGATAATATCAGGAACATGTATAAAGGACACATGGACAGAGCCAAAGTGGACAGGATCAATGGCGATAAGTGGGGACGGCTGGGGTCGGGGGAGTGATGGGGGGAAATGGAAACAATTGTACTTAACATTTAAAAAAAAGAAAGTGATTGAGATTATCCTTTTCAAAATTGTATGTCTCTTTCTTCTGGCAGGTCTTCCTTTCTTGAAATAATGAATGTCCTTGTCTGAGGAATTTGTCTTAATGGGGAAACCAGTATGCTTAATGAATCCACCTAATATCAAATTACTTAATTAATTAATCTTAAATTAATGCATTCACATTTTTATCTGGAATTAATAAATTCCCATTTGATATAGAGAAACAAATTTTAAGATTTACCATATATTTTTTTCCAGCCGATTGAGATTTATGAATTGCTGCCCAGGCATTTTACTTTAAGAACTACTAAGAAAAGTAGTTAAGCTACTTTTGGCTTGGTTATGTCTATGTAATTTGTTTTCAGCATCTATTTTTTCTACTTCAGAGCTTGAGACGGATTATTTTTTTAATTAAAAATATTTTTCCATTGCTATTTAGCCTCCTTATACCCTCTCCCTGCCACAGTCACCACACTGTTGTCCATGTCCATGAGTCCTTTCTCCTTTTTGCTTGATCCCTCTACCTCTTAAACTCCCCCACCAATAGCTGTCATCCTGCTCTCCATCTATGAGTCTGTCCCAATTTTGCTTATTAGTTCAGTTTGTTCATTAGATTTCACAGATGAGTGAAGTCATATGGTGCTTATCTTTCTCTGACTGACTTATTTTACTTAGCATAATGTTCTCCAGGTTCACCCATGCTATTGCAAAGGGTAAATTTTTTTTCTTTTCTATGGCTGAGTAGTATTCCACTGTGTAAATATCTCATAGTACTTTTATCCACTCATCTATTGATGGACACTTAGGCTGCATCCTGTTTTCCAAAAAGATGCACACCAATACATATATGACATGTGCACACATATCACATCCCACCTGTTCTTATAATTTCATGTTGACACTTTTCCATGTGATGTATATAATTTGTAACTGAGATGAGCTGCCTGAGAAAGCCCAGTGTTTCATTCCTCATGCGTTCTCATATGTTTTTAGCATACCTTCAGGCGATATCAGCTCCATTCTCCAAATCACGTTTAGCATTGCAGAGTTCAGCAGAGATAAGCTGTCATAGGCAAAATAAATGTTGTTTCAAGCTGCTAAGTTATTGAGCACTGTGTTATACAGTCTTAATACCTGAAAGGGCTCTTCAGATACTACTAGTAAGGTAGTCTAATGAGAGAAAGTATTTATTTCTGACACAAAGCACTGTATTCTCTGTTTTAATTTTGTTTTCCCCATGGGTCATTTAGGAAAAAAAAATTTACTACTAAAGTTTATTTAGCATGAGGTGATATTTAATTATAGTTAACTTATTTTACATCTAAACTTTGTTCTCTCCATTCTAAGACCATTTCATGAAGATATGTCAACCATGCAAGTTTAAATTTTTCATGCTTCTCACAAATCTTGTAGAATTTTTCTAGGTTATTAAATTTTGTGAGCAGTAGCAGTGATATATAAAATACTTTTGTTCAAATCATTTCAACCTAAATATGAGGACATCTATTCAACTGTTAAATGTTAACAAAATAATAGTATGTATCTAACAAAATGATTTATTTATTTATTTTTAGGTCTAGTTTTTTATTTATCAATTGCTTTCTGACTAGTTTTGTAGAGAGCAATTTAAAAACTTTGACAAAATTCCAAAACGAAAATCTGAAATTAATATACCATGATTGAGAATATGTCACTTTAATTAAAGAACATGTTATTAAAATTGAACTTAATATTTTATGCAAAATATTAAATTTTATTTTCTATCTATTTTCATGGTTATATTAAGACATCACTACTTAAGTAAACCTCAAATATAGGTTTATATTTTTTAAAAATCTTAATTATTAATTTTTGAAATACTGAAATGTGAGGTTGTTTATGCTTTGACAAATTGGCCAAATAAAATGAAGAGATAAAGGAGATCAAGAAAAGTTGTGAAAATATAATTTCCTGTGATTTGGTTTAAGGTGAACTTTTCTCTGGTCAGTTAAGTATTATTAGTTGTAGCTTGACAAAGGAACTTATGATACAGGTGCCTTTACATCCAGACACAGGTGTGTTGGACAGAATCATGCTACAAACAGAAGAGAAAATAAATTATTATCTTTATTTAAACTGTGATAAATCTTGAATATTGTGTCAGATTCTTAAACTTCTACTTAAAGAAAGCTATAAAGTGCATATAAATGTATAACTTTTGAGGTTAAAATTTTAAATATACACATTTTTCTAAGAAATAGTATTTGGTTTCAATTTTTAAAAAGTGGGCAAAAGACTTGAACAGACACGTCTCCAAGGAGGACATACAGAAGGCCCAGAGACATATGAAAAGATGCTCAGCATCACTAGCCATCAGAGAGGTGCAAATTAAAACCACAATGAGATACCACTTCACACTGGTCAGAATGCCCATCATAAACAAATCAACAAACAAGTATTGGAGAGGATGTGCAGAAAAGGGAACCCTACTGCACTGTTGGTGGGAACGCAGCCTGGTGCAGCCACTGTGGAAAACAGTATGGAACTACCTCAGAAAACTAAAAATGGAACTGCCTTTTGACCCAGCAATTCCACTGCTGGGATTATAACCTAAGAGCCCTGAAACACCAATCTAAAAGAACCTATGCACCCCAATGTTCATAGCAGCACAATTTACAATAGCCTAAGTGCCCATCAGTAAATGAGTGGATTAAAAACTATGGTACATTTACACAATGGAATTCTATGCAGCAGACAGAAAGAAGGATCTCCTACCCTTTGTGACAGTATGGATGGAACTGGAGAGCATTATGCTAAGTGAAATAAGCCAGGTGGTGAGGGACAAATACCATATGATCTCACCTTTAACCAAAACATAATCAACAAAAGAGAAAAGCAAACAAAATATAACCAGCGACATTGAAATTAAGAACAATCTAACAATAACCAGAGGGGAGAGGGTAGGGGACAGTGGGTGGGGAGGGTTTTCAGGAACTACTATAAAGGACACGTGGACAAAACCAAGGGGGGGGGTGGAAGCAAGGGAGGAAAGTGGGTTTGGCTGGGACAAAACCAAGGAGGGGAGTGGTGAGGGGAAAATGCAGACAACTGTAATTGAACAACAATTTATGTAATTTATTACTTTTGTAATGTAATGTAATTTATTACTTTTGAATAAAGTAATTAAAAATAATAATTTGTTATATGATTGAGTGGTAGAATGGTATAAACACTACAGTCAGATTCCTTTTATGCTTAAAATATCTATCTATGTATCTATCATTTTTTCAATAAATATATTTTATTTGCATATAAGTATATATCATATATAATTATTTATATATCATATTTCTTATATAATATCTATGGAGAATAAATTGGTAAATGTATGGGAGGATTATATATATCAAGATACCTATATTTATATATTGCTGTAGATAAATCAAGAACAAAACGTTGTTTTTCCCCCTAGTTTATGTATCTATCATTTGATATATGTATGTTATATGTATCTATCTTCTTCTTATGTAATATATATAAGAAAAATAATGCTTTTCAATTTATGCACATTATGCTTTTCAATTTCTGCAAGATATTAGTTTATCATTAAGTTAAATAGTGAAGTCAAAACTGATAAAGAATTTATAATAAGCATTTACACAGAAAATTAAATATCACAAGAATTAAATACTTTGCCAAATTTACACAGCTGCTGAATGCATAATCCAGTGTTTGAATGAGTTCTTTAATTTGATATTTATTCATTAATTTATTCAATAAATATTGTTATCTTGAAAAATATATTTGTAGACACATAATCAAAACAGATTACTATTAAAGTTATATCAAGAAATTATATAAACCACTAAGAAAAATATACAGTCTGGGGAAAAAATGGTACAAATAAGTATCTCAACCAAAAAAAGAAAGAAAAAGACATACATATGACCAAGAATTTAGAAAGAGATGTTCGACCTCATTAGTGTTCCAGAGAATAAAAATTATAACCACAATGGGATAATATAGTGGCTATTATTTGCAAATAAATAAATCTGACAGTAACAAATGTTGAGGAGAATATAGATCCATTGGGATCCATTATAGTGAGAGTGAAAAATGATATATCCACTTTGAAAAAGTTTGGTGCTACATTTGAGCATGATTTTATTATCATGAATTTATACATGTCCTGTCTAGCATTGCAACTGAAAGTCATTGGCTCAAGGGAATTGATTTCCCTAGAGCAACATTAGGAATGTACAAGGATATTAACGGCTCAGTACTCTCAAAAGCAAACTCCTGGAAAAAAATCAATCATTTATAAACAAGAAAATAATTTAAAAGTGTAAAACACAGGTATACAGTCACACAATTGAGTAGTATATGTCATTCAAAATAAGCAAAGATATAGATAATGCTTAACAAGTAAATATTCTCCAACAAATACATAGAAAATTGTACTTTTGTGGCATTTTTGTACTTTGTTTTTTTTTCATTTTTGATTATTTGTTATGCTGACATAATGCTTCTTGACTGAAACCTGAAATAAATTCAAAATATAATTGGAGGAAATGGAGATTGCATTTATTTTCATATGTATATGTCAAAACTCTAACAATATAGCTACAGAAACTTATTCTCATGCTGACATTCTACTGTTTTAAACATTTTCCAAAAATTTCCACATCTCGCAAAAAAAAGTAGTGAATCCACATATAGCCATCACCTAAAAGTAATGACTCCAAAACATTTTTCCCAGTTATTTTTTCTTTTCTTTCTTTCTTTCTCTCTTTCTTTCTTTCTTCTTCTTTTTTTTTTTTTTTTTTTTTTAGCGTTTTGGAGTTTTTATGCAGTAGTATAGAAAAATATTAGTTACAAGTCATTTCACCTCTACATAATTTACACTGTTATCTTAAAATTTTAAAACCTGTTTGAATAGCTACCTAGACAGTTTTGTGATCTGACTTCCGTGGAATCCTCACCATTAATGAACTGAACTAACTACTATCTTAATAGTATCTGCCCTGTTCAATTTGGTGATATATCATAGTTTTTATTTCAAAAGCATCCCTGACCCATTACCCTTTAGTGGGTCCTGTTTTTCCTTTCTCCCCCCCCCTTCTTTTCTTGCTTTCTTCCTACCTGCATTTCACTGATAAACTTTGTTCAACTTGCTAGAGATTCTTTCAGTGTGATTATTTGTGGTTGATTTCTCTTACCCTGGACTTTCAGGATCATCAGAGAGTTTTTTTTTTCCCCTGTTTGCACAGCTATTAATCTTGTATGGATATTGACTTTTTAAATTGTCTTTGCCCCCGAAACACTATATAATACTCTCAGGATAACTTGCCACCTACTTTTGTTACATATGTGGTTTCTGAATTTTGTTTGTTTGGCTAAGCATATTTTTTTTCTAAGAAGAGTTTTGGGGTATATTGAAAACTTTGCCCCAACCATTTAATTTTACTAATTGAAAGCATAATGATATAAATTTAATAAGATTAACTCTTATACAGAGGATATTTTAGAAATGGTTACCTCAGGTGGAGAAAAGCATGTGATTAAAGGAGGAGGACTGTAAATTATTGTCGAGATTTCGGCTTTTATGTTGACATCTGATGCATTTTTGTGTTCTAATAAGAAATTATTTTATTAGAAATAAAAATATACCATCATAAGTGGATTGATGAAATTGTGCTTTGATCCAGTGTTGACAACTAATATTATTTTGTGTAGTCAAGATTTTAAAAACAATAACTTAAAATGAGGAAAAATATTTATTTTTGTACAATGTACTATATGGCCAGTATTGATATGTTCTAGGATTTGGGGATAGTGTAATGGACAAGTAAATCTTTCTTTATGTATGAAACTTAAATATTTTTGAAACAGACAATTAGCAAATGATCCAATAAAATATCATATATTTATATATATATATATATATTATTGACAAATATTGAGGAAAATTAAAGGTGTGTAGGAAAACAAGCATGATATACTTGATGGTTGGAGAGTCTTGTTAAAATATTTTCTAAGTTGGTTGGACTTGGAGAAAATGAAATTTAAGCAAAGAGCTTTATGGAGTCACGGAATTACCATGTACAAATCTTGAGGAAAGACCATTCCAAGAGTAGGAACACCAGTACTAAGAGCACAAGGCAGAAAGGAGTTTGGAACTTTAAAAGCACAGCAAGAAATGTAAGGTTTGCAGATGGTAGTGAGTAACTGGGAGAGTGGTTGGAAGGTTAAAAGGATTAGGCTGCTTCCTAATGACAAATAGATCACATAAGGACATAAAATCTATCTGGATTTAATCTCAAAGATAAATATTTTCATTTTAGTATGAGGTGGAGACAAATTACTAAGCAAAGGAATGATAGGTCTGGTTTTTATTTTAAAAACATCACTCATAATAATAATGGAATGTTTAGGGAATCAATGCATTAATTTAATCATAAATTGTGAATTGGAAGTTGTTAGCAGGAGAGGTAGTGATTAATGGTTGTATTGATAAGTCTCTTTAAAGTGCCATCCTTAAGTCTTACTGACTGAATATGTTAATAGAAGAATAAATGGACAAAACAATAACTTTACAGTTTTAGGCTTACGCAAATGAGTTAATGGGAGTGCGGTACTCATCTAGGAAAGACAGTGCAGGAAAAGTTTAAAGGGATTGATAGTTTAGCTTGGCATTTATGCAAAAGAAATCAGTGTACAGACCATTTCAAGTCAGAAGTAGCCTAGGGAGAAAGATAAAAAGCCAGGTCTGATAAATGAGTTCTGAGACGCTCTAACATTTACAAGTTGCAAAGAGGAGGCAAGGATGCAGAAGGAGAGAGAGCTCAAAGAGGCAGAAGTGGGAGAAATCTCTGTCCCTGTGGCAAAGAGAATAAAAGCATTTAAAAGAGGATGGCATGAATAACTATTTCCAAATTCAGATTCTTTACGATTTACAATTATATTCTTTTAAAAATATGTTTACACATATCCCACAGCTGTTCTCTTCCTCTTATTTATGTCTGATTTGTGTCTGTTTCTTGTTCTCAGTGAGCAAGAATTTTCTCCTTTGCTTTCGTTATCATTTAATTAGATGATTATAATAACACTTTAGTTGGACATCGTGCTGTAAAATAGCCAGTAAATGGCTTTTATATATACATTTTTTGAATCAGAGATTTGAAAAATTGTTATTTATATGCACAGTTGAATCCCATATATATATGTACCAAAAATCAATTTTATGTTTTGATATATGCTCAGATATGATGATAGCATGTAATCAAGGAGATAAATAAGCCTCAGTTTTATTCCTGAAATGTTTAATAATCTTATGAATACTTATGAAAATATTGTAGATACAGCCTGAACCACTTGGAAAAGAATGAGTTATCATTATACTTACAGGTGTTTTTTTTCTGTTAATATAAATTTATTTGTTGCTTAATTACTGCTTTATGTTGAGTGAATCATTGATGAAGCATACTACATGACCTAAGTGAGAGATATTGTATGCCTAGAAGCAACTGAATTACTGCAGAAGTCACACATTAAAATTGTCAAGTATTTTAAAAATATTTTCTATGACTATTTGGGACAAAGCAGAAAATCTGGTTTAGACTTTAAACTGATAACTAAGGGGATGAAAGAGCCACCGCATGATAAGTTTTAGCTCCAATAATGACACCAATTGAGGCACTCAAATATGAACCAACAGACCATTTCTGGGGTCTAGGATATTAAAGCATTTAATGTTTATTTTTATCATGTTGTTTTGAGTTCTCAAATCCAACACATTGGGGGTTTCATTTCTTCTCAGAAAATAGATTCACAATTATGATGCTTCGCTTTATGTGTATTATTTATTTTATGTTTTAAACATAAAGTATATTTAAACATAAAACGTATTATTTATTGTGTGTTTTAAACAAATATTTTACCGGTAGCAGAAAAGAATAAAAGAGATGAGGTTATGGCCCAAACAATGTATTTCAACTTAAAATGTCATGTGGTGGTTGGTTCCTATGATATAATTGCTTCATTTTTCTCCAGTGAAATATTATTTGCAATTTATTTTTATTTTTAACCAATATTAAGTGATTTTATTTAATGGCATTGAATACAGACTAATCTATGAAAAAATTGGAAGTGTATAGTGACTTAAACAAGTAGATTTGTATTTGCCTCTCATGAGAGGATAGAGTGTAAATGGGCTCTGTTCCACCATGTCTGCAGTTTTTCAAGGTCATTTTACAAATATTATATTCTTACTAGCAATTTATAAAGTTCTAGTTGCTTTGATCTTTATTTTTCTTATCTCACAGAAAATGAATAGTTAATGTCAATCATCATATTAACACTTTAGCAAAGTAAAATTTAAAAAATAAGTAAAATGGGGGATTCATGATGATCACAGGATGGGTGGAAGCTATATTCACCCCAGGACCAAACAGGAATTAGTAGTGAAATGTAAAACAATCAATCTGAATAACCAACTGAAGACTAGCTGAACTGAAGTTTTATAACCAAAGATTTACAGAAGCCATACAGAGACTGTTAGAAAGGCCAGAGACACAAGAAAGGCTGGCCCCACTCCCATAGGCAGCAGCTGAAATTGTGGAGGGATATCTCAGCTGCAAAGTTTCCCCCTGAGGAGTGTGGGGACTCAACCTCATGCTGCCCCTCAGCCCCTCTCCCCCAGAGCATCAGAGCCAGGGAGGGGCAAACACATAACATCTGTCCACCAGAGAGAGATGGGAGTCTGCCTTACACACAGGTGCCCTTTTTAAGGGACAATGCACAAAATCTCATTGGCAGGCATTCACCCCAGGCTCCGGAGGAGAGAGGGCAGAGTGGACTAGAGTTGTGTGAGGACAGGCTGGGGTTTGTGGCTCTGGGGAGAGACTGAAGGGACAGCCACCAGGCTCCCTGTGGTAAGTCCTTCTCCCACACTACAAATACCACACTACAAATTTTTAGGGAGAGTGTAACAGGTGCAGCCAAGAGGGGGGCTCCCAAAGAGGGATTTGTAATGGGGTCCAGAAGAGTTTGGAGATAATTGGCTCCACACCAAAGGGCCACATCTGCCCTGAATGCTGGCAGCTGTGGCCAATTGTTGGCAGAGCCGGAAATGAGGCTGCAGAGAAAGATTGGTGCTGGGATTTAAATCCAGGTGGGGCAGCCATTTGGCATCTCTTTTTGGGACCACATGGCTTGGGCATCTTGTTGGGACCACGCAGTTTTGGTGAGAGGGGACCACGCGGCTTGAGTGAGAGTCAGGACCGGGTGGCTTTGGAAGTGCTCCCTTTTGCCACGTGGATGGTGCCGGGAGCCTGCGTGAGATACGGTACCCCAGACGGGGCAGAGGGAGAGGGAAGGACTGTGTGCGTTTATGTGTATTCTAAAGAACTTTAGTCTGCACAACTTCTAAATAAAGAATAATTCCTTTCCTTTTATATCTTTCCTCTGGCAGCGGGCAAAGCGAACCTGGTAAGGGGGAGGAACCCCTGGGGGAAAAAGAGGGGTCTTTCATATCGTTCATCCCCCTCTCCCCCGCCGTCTGTTCTGTAACAAGAGCTCATCCCTCCTAATGGCTTCAGTCTGGGGGAACGCAATAGGCCCACCCTTCAGACTCCCTGTTGCCCCAACCCTGTGGAGCTCACACCCTGGCAGAGGAGTCAGGTGTATTTGCTGTGAGTTTAGAATTCCAGGCAGATTCAGGAGGTATCAGTGACTGAGTTGTGTGGCTCTGGGGTGGGGTCCACTCCCCCCACCTTCTCAAAAACCTGAGCATGGACTCCCCCTAACAGGAAATTCCAGTGTTCTGTCTTCTCCAAGTCAAAGCCGGTCATCCTTACTGTTCTTTAAAACTCTGTATAAACCAGGGAGCTATGCAATAGAGTCTTATAAACTCTGTGTTTTGGATTACTCATACTTAACTTTAATGAAATTTAAAAATTGAATCAGTGGCATGTCAGGAAAAAAGGCAGTTTTGAAATGTCTTGTATGTTAAAATATATGGAAAAGTTAAAACATGAATGAAGTGGGCAGGAAGAAATCAGTAAAAGTAAGAATTTGAAAATGCTAGCTATATATGTAAGATGAGAATTCAAGCCAATTCTCATTAAATTTTAAAGGGCAAAATGAATTGAACAAGCTGAAGTATTTGGGGAGCATCCAAGGAGCTGACATCAAAGCTCTGTAATGGTTTCCAAGGATGTTTAATTAATTGCGTGTATGTTAAATTTTTCTATGTACTGTATATTTTCAGGTTTTACAAATGATTCCAAACGTCTTTAAGTTGGACAGGCAATACAGTAAAATCTATGAGCAGACACTATATTTTATGTGTTCAGGCATTGGACAAAAGGGTTTATATGTGTTTTCTTATGTAAGCATCACAGCGATCATTCCGTTTTCATCATGAGGAAAGTGAGTTTTATGTTGAACACTTCAATAGAGGATATTCAATCAAAATTGGGGTGAGCCATAATGTGAACTACTTTACTGAGATAATTCTGAAATCAGAAGGTAAATTAAAACTACTTTAACTTGTTTTTTTCTTTGTTTGTTTACCCATGTCAGGTAACCAACAAGCTGAATCCACTTTGCAGACATAGGCTATCTCTTTAGCTTTTTATTGATATAATAAGAACAAGAGAAGTTAGTACAGGTATACAGCCCACTGCAAATTCATAAAATAAACAGTGTATCTCACATCTAGATCAAGAAACCAAACATTTCCAGGAATACAGAAGTTCCTCTTATGTTCTTTTATCATACATAGCCCCTTTAAAAATAGCCACTATTCTGATTTATAATACCCTGAAGTACTTGATAAATAAATGAGTGAATATAGCATAAACTCTTCTTTCTGTCTTACTGCATTTGATAACATATTTTTGAGATTCAGCCATATCATTGTGTGTTAAATTGTAGATTGTTCTTTCCTGTTTTATGCTATTCTGAGTGTGAATACACTTTACATAATTTATCCATTCTGAGGTTGGATAGACATTTACTTTTTTGATAGTTTGTGTTTGGTGCCAATTAACAATAGGGCTGTTCTAAAATCCATGTTTTTGGTGAACACATGTATAATTTTATGTTATATATACCCTGAGAAATAGAATTGCTGGGTCACAGGGTATGCTTACATTTAGCTTTCATCAACACTGTTACAGAATTTTCCAAGTGATTTTTGCCAACATCACCCTCCTAATTTAGGAGAGTTCCAGGTGCTCATTTAGTATTTTTTTCTTTCATTTTCATTTTCTTCCATTCTGGTGGGTGTATATTAATATCTCGTATTTATTGATATATCAGATGTCCCTTTCTCTCAAATATCCTGATCTAGTCTCTTACATTTATTCTATTGAGTTTGTTTAGAGAAGTTTTTTTTTAAAGATTTTTATTTTTTAGAGAGAGGGGAAGGGAGGAAGAAAGAGAGGGAGAGAAACAGCAATGTATGGTTACCTCTCACATGGCCCTCACGGGGACCTGGCCCGCAACCCAGGCGTGTACCCTGACTGGGAATTGAAACTGGACTGCTTGGTTCCCAGCCCACGCTCAATCCACTGAGCTACACCAGCCAGGGCTGTTTAGAGAAGTTTTTGACTTTCAGATTCATGTAGTGTGATATTTGAGATATATTAAATGTATAAACATATATTTAAATCCAGCCATATATGGTCACAGTCAGCGTACATACCTGGGTTGCGGGCCAGGTCTCCAGTAGGTGGCACACAAGAGGCAACCACACATTGATTTATCTCTCTCTCTCTCCACCAAACCCTCTGTCTAAAAATAAATAAATAAAATCTTTTAAAAAATTGTTATAAAAAATCACTCTCTTAAGTTGGGTTTGAGATTTCATATTGATTAGTACATGAGTCAAGTGGGCACCATTGAGTAAATGATGTCACGAGAATTTTTCAAGTAATGTCAGTTGACAGTCTTACTATGTTTTTCCAGTCCTTTGTTCAAGAGCAATGAAGAATTAACTTGACTCATCACACTGTTTTTTTTTTTTAATTTTATTTATTTTTTATTTATTTTTAGAGAGGGGGAAAGGGAAGGAGAAAGAGCAATGTATGGTTGCCTCTCACATGGCCCTCACAGGGACCTGGCCCACAACCTAGACATGTGCCCTGACTGGGAATCGAACCGGGACCGCTTGGTTCCCAGCCTGCACTCAATCCACTGAGCTACACCAGCCAGGGCCACAGTGTTTTAATAACTTGTCTAAGGTCACATAATTAGTGTGTGGCAGAAAGATTTATTCTCAATAATGTCTAACATCATGTTTCTTTAGAATCTGACAATGAGATTCTTGTCTTGACCTTTTTAATAATCCCATAGAGGTACAGATATCTCTAGGATTTTCTTTTCTTTTTTTTTTTAATTACTTTATTGTTGTTCAACTACAGTTGTCTGCATCCTCTTAAGATTTTCTTTTTTGCTGTTTGAGAAAACTGGTTTTCCGTATTTGTTAAAATGATATCATGAACACTCAGAATCTTTGTTCTATGTAAATTTGCATTAGTATAATGGCTTGAGAGTTTAAGGCTTTTTTTTCCCCTCTGCTTTTCCAGTAATAGATCAATAGTTCCTTAGAGGAAATGTGAAACATAGTGTCTTGTAAATAGCACATTAATTTGCTGCTCAATTTAATTTTTTTAATAATCTTAGTCTAAAGTATTATGAATAGAGTAAACTTGATTATTTTAATATTGAGGGTATGTTATAATAGGAATAGTTTGATGACATGAAGTCTCATCCATGTGTCATTTATTTCAGAAATCATAGATTATTTTCAAATATGCAATAAAATAATTATAGAGAACATTAAAATGTAAACAAAGTATAAAATTGGTTTAACAAAAATAATTTAATAAATGACCTGTTTTTATTAAAAATGGAACTGCTTAAATATTTTAAAATATGGGTCATTACGCATTTTGTGTCTTTGTCTTTTAGAATTCTTCCTCCTCTACATTGACAATGAAAGAATTATGTGATGCTGAGTCATGGTATTTCATATGTGAATTTTGATTTAATCAAGTCCTTTTGCTCAGGATCAAAATTGTAGAAGTTTTTATTTGTTTTTGCAAGATATATTTGTGGATATATTAATTTTATAAAGAATTTGTAGGCTTTATGTAAAAAAAGAAAGAAATATAATCACATATTTCTGGGAAATTTGGATAAAATAATGTCATAGTTATTTAATGCAGCTCTTTATTGTCACAATTACCAAAAGTTTTGTGAAGCTAATATACATGCTAACCCTTGAAATATAGTATATAAATTATAACAATTTTATTTCATTAAAGTACTTGGCCATGTAACCTACCATGGGATCTGTTTCTTCTGGAACACCTTTTGGGGAGTTATGTACTGTATATAATAGGCAACCTAAATAACAAAATAATTTTTAAGTGATAAATCACATTGCTATTTAATATACCAATGATCTGAACATTGAAGTTTATATTTAGATTTTGTCTGGTTTGTATTATTCTTTGCTGGATATATATTTCCAGTTCTGTTTTATGTGGTTTTCACCTATATCCCATCCTTAAGTTCCTTTGTAAATTTTTGTGTTCTTTTAAAACTATAGGCTGTGTATACTGTTGAAGATGCGTAGTGTTAGCCACATGTTTATTCTGAGACCAGAGATGTTTATGAAAGGAGGTATAAAAAATATGATTCATAAGGTACTTTTTCGGCTTACATGTTTGCTAGTTTAACGTTTGTGTTTGTAGAATAAAATTTTTATTTTTAACATTTTTAGATACACACAAAAATTTAAAGATAGTACATAGATTTATTATTAAACTTTTATGTATATGGTACATTTGTTACAACTAGTGAGCCAATATGAATACATTATTTTAACTAAAGTCCATACTCCACTCAGAAATTTTTAGTTTTGAGTTAATGTCCTTTATCAGTTTCAGGATCTTATCCAATATATACACATATGTTAGTCATGTCTTAGCACTTTAGCATCTCTTGCCTGTGACATTTTCCAACTTTCCTAGATGAAAGATGTTTTAGATGACCTTGCCAGTTTTGAGGAGTATTGACCAGGAATTTTATTGAATGTCCTCAGTTGGAATTGGTCTTATATTTTCATCATGACTAGAGAGGAGTTAAAGTGCCATTTCTTTGCTTAAGTAAATCTATATTCTATCAAAATGACTTACCAGCGTTGTTGACCTTGACCACGTGACTGCAATAGTGCTCGTCAGGTGTCTCTACTGTAGAGTCACTCTTCTTAAACCCGTTTGGTACTATAGTCTTCGTGTGGAAGTCACCTCGGACAGCTCAGACGTGCAGTGTGGGGAGTTCTGTTCCTCTTCGTTAAGGGCAGATTATCTGCATAAATTCTTTGACATCCTGCTTAGGATATTTGTCTCTCGTCCATTTACTAATTTTATTTCCCTATTTATGGTATGAACTTGTAGATACTTATTTTATTCTTTGGGTTATAATCCAGTATTATACTATTCATTTTCTCAAATTGTTGGCCATTGGGCACTGATCTGTTGACCCTCGATGCCTGTGCCACTTTGATATATCACCATCCTTGTGTTTCCTTTCTTTACTGTTTTTTCACAACGCTGTTTACATTTTGTCACTACAAGATACGCTAGGCTCATCTTCTATACATCCTCCTCCAGGCACAGATTTAGCCATTTCTCCACAAAGCTTTGTTCCTTTTATTTGAGAATTGACTAGAAAGCAAGGTCATGGTGGCTGGTGCTCTTGTTGCCACCAAGACTTCTTTGTCTCGAGGCCCTCCTAGCTGTCTGAGAGGAGAAATATGTGCGTGTACACTGACCACAGCATGTATGCATGTCTGTAAATATTTCTACAGTGCCTATATTAAACTAAATATAATTCAACACTGATGTCTCCATCTATAATCCATTGTGACGTGAATCATTTCAGCCTCTCTTTTAGCAGCAGAAGATATTTTCTATTACAGGATTTTCTATTACGGGCTTTGTAGCAGAATACCCTATCAGATCTCTTTTGGGCTATAGAAATAAACTGAGCAGTCTGAACTCAGGTCTTAATGATCAGTAAGCTTCCATTTACTTTCTACTATACCTTATTTTGAAATGCTAAGTTTAAGTAGGAATAATGAAAAATTTTCTTTGATTTCTATATTTGTATTTGATAAGTATTTCTAATTTGCTCTTCATTTTAAAATCTCTTTTTATGTATGTTTTGTACATGAATTTTGAGGATGCTTTAAATACATGAATGAGGAAATAAAATAGTGATATAATTCACTTATACTTGAAAAGAAAGTGAGCATAAACTGATGAGAACATAGTGGAGAGGAAGTGAAGCATGATGGGAGTTGATGGAAGGTAATGGGGAAAAGAAGGACATTAGCCAAACATTACCAAGGTGATTACCACACTCTGGTGCAAAATCATTTAGTGGAAAACTTTTTCCCATCTATTTCAATTTTCCATGCAATTGCTCACCAGACAGCTACAGTATAGCTTTCCAAGTTTCTTACCAAAAAGAGTTTTCTAAGTGATTTCAAAAGTTTATTAGTAAGGGTCAGAGAACAAGAAATTAAAATTGGTCTGCTATTAATCTGTAGAATAAGGGTCAAACAGGCACAACCTCAACTTAAAATGGGTTTAGAGTTGTCCCTGTGCTCATTTTAGGGCTTCTGTGTAGCATTGGGATTATATCTAAAGTCCACTGAGTAAATAGTTTTGGATGAGGTCCTGCAATTTACAGTTAAAACAGAAATATTTACAGGGCACTCTCAATTTTGTAAACATCAATGAGATAAATTGTGAAAGCCGCTTTTAAGCAAGAACTACTGATGGATTGTTTTTGCAGAAGAGGAACTGACTTTACCTTTGACATATCTTCAATGAAGTGTGAAGCTATATAGGGAGTTTGTACACTAAAGTCATAGACGATAACTGTGCCTCATTACCTCCAAAATGGGCCACATACAATGAATAATTACTTAGGCTATAAATATTTTCACTCACTACTTGGTACATGGCTGGATCAAATGATACTTCAAAAAGATGATTTCAAACGAATATTGATAAATACCATTCTTTTGTTCTACAAGATTTTGGCCAGAACATGTATATGTAAACTTGAATATTCTATCTTATTTGTATATGTTTCTTTACATAGAAGTAAAACCCAAAGTAAGTGAAGAAAGTGCTCAATATAGATTAATGTTAAAGGCTTAAAAGTGACTGATAAATTTGTCACAAGGGGTGATAAAAGGCGTTGTCCCTTCCTTAGTCTCTTGAAGCTGTATGGACTGTAGCATATGATGTCAGCTTGTTAATATGGGAAATCATTTTTTTGCAATAGACTAAACCATTTATTCAAATATTCTGAGGATGTTCTTTATCCATTACAAAAGAATAAAATATGGAGTGTAGTATTTTTCTCACATTTTAAAAATTATTTACATATAGCCCCCTTTTGTAAACTTTATTTTTATCATTGGCACCATTACAGATATTTTCATTTCCCCACCCCTCTTTCCCACCTCCCACCACCCTTGCCCCACCTTCCCTCTGGCCATCACCACATGGTTGCCTGTGTCTATGGGTTATACATATAAGTACTTTGGCTAATCCCTCTACCTTCTTGCATCCAGTCCTCCATCCCTTCCTCTCGTATAGCTGTCAGTCTGTTCCATGTTTTCATGCCTCTGTTTCTATTTTGTTTGTCAGGATTTTTGTTTCTTTGCTTATTATATTCCACATATAAGTGAGATCATAAGGTGTTTGTCTTTATCTGACTGACTTATGTCACCAGGTTCATCCATGCTGTTGCAAAAGGTAAGATGTCCTTTTTTATGACTGTAGAGTATTCCATTGTGTAAATGTACTTTTTTATCTACTCATCTACTGATGGCATTTGGGCTGCTTTCATATCTTGGCTATTGTAAATAATGCTGTTATGTACATAGGAGTACATATATTCTTTAAATTGGTGTATTGGGGTTGTTAGGATATATTCCCAGAAGTGAGATCACTGGGTCAAAAGGAATTCCATATTTAATTTTTTGAGGAAACTCCATATTGTTTTTCACAGTGGATTTCCCAGTCTGCATTCCCACCATCAGTGCACTAGGGCTCCCTTTTCTCCACTTCCTCACCAGAACATACTGTTTGTTGATGTGTTAATGGTAGCCATTCTGAAATGTGTGAGGTTATATCTTATTGTGGTTTTAATTTACAGCTCTCTGATGATTAGTGAGGTACCCAAAACAAACTATAGATTCAACATAATTTCTATTAAAATATCAAGTGCATATTTCACATATCTAGAACAAATGTTCCAAAAATGTATATGGAACTAAAAAAAAAAAATACCCTGAATAGCTTCAGCAGTCTTGAGAAAAAATTAAGTTGGAGGTGTCTCAATATATGATATCAAAGTATACTACAAGGCCATTGTAATCCAAACAGCCTGGTACTGGCATAACAATAGGCTATAGATCGATGGAACCACTCAGAGAGCTCAGAAATAAACCTGCACCTTTATAGTAAATTAATATTTGACTATATGCAAATATTAAGAAAGAAAGCAAGAGCATACAATGGGGTAAAGACAGTCTCTTCAATAAATGATGTTGGCAAATCATGAGCTATAATAAAGTAGTTGTTGTCCTAAGTCATTAAGTAATCATGACTTCTCTGTTCTGAAGCCAGGCCACATGCTTTCAAAGCCAACTATGCTTTTAACTGGCTTTGTGCATCTTACAAGTAATTTTTCTATGTTATGCCTCTGATGCGCCATCTTAGATTCACACCTCGCACCCTATGCATCAATGAATCACATCATTATTAATTCAGTTTTCCCATTATTTTTATTGTTATTTCTGTATTCTAAACCACTGTAATTTTTGGTTTAGCTTACATCAAAGACTTTCTAATTCTTCTACCTGATTCCTCACCTGACCTCTACTTCCACCTTGGACAGCAAATATACATTAAACTGTATGTTGGATAATATTATTCTTTTGCTCAGATTTCACTTGTTCTTTGTCTTATTCAGAATAACACTCAAATTCTTTAATGCCAATTTCCGTCATCATAGAAAACTGGTCCTCTTTTATTTCCATATCCAATTTTCTTTTCTTCTTCCATTCACTTTCCAACCATAGTGACTTACTTGCTCTTCGTTGATCATTTGTGTTTTTTCACCTTGAAGCTTTTGTGATATTCTCTGCTTGGGGTAGTCTTACATCACGTGTGACCCACTTATCTCTTCTTAAAATTTTCTGCTCAAATGTCAACAGATACATTTTATGTCCTCCTGCAAAGAAATATCACTTGCACACTCGAATTTCTCTTTCTATTTAACATTTTTCAGACTGTCTCATAACATGTCATTATTATGTACCTTGTTTATTTGTTTATTCTTCCTCATCTTCACCCAAATGTAAGCTCAGTATAATAAGGAACAGGATCTACTTTGTCCATTGCCTGTAACATAATGAATGAATGAAATAAAGAACAATAAAGGGGCATAAAATATATATAGCTTGACAAAACCACATAGTATTTGTCTTGACTGAGGGAACAAGAGTCATATTATTATATAATATTGAAAGTAATGAATGAAACTGCCAAAAGGCAATTACATATTAATGGCACTGCTCTTATGTACTTCTTATTAATAGTTCTCACTGACCATAGAGAATATTGGAATTCATCATATTCAGAGTTGCACACATTGGGAATGTAAACTTGCATAAACTATGCTAATAAAATAGCTAATACTCTAGTTAGGGAAGCCAAGTCCTTACAAAATAATATGTCAGAGCATTTGGAAAAATGCCTATTACAGTCTTATGAAGACAATTTAATATATTTAACAGGTGAATGACTTTTTGCAATGTTTTAAAGCACACATTATTAAAAATGGCATCTGAATAGTGCATAGTTTAAAGGAATGTTTTACTCCTGTTGCTGCTTGTTTTTTAATGACATTAATATTTATTAGCTAATCTAGCCAACATTTTATATTTCTCAAGTGATACAAAAATGCTTTAATTTTTTTTTTTTGAAATTTGGAAAGAGACAATTAAGAACCACAGAAGACTTCTAAGAATAGTAAAGGAGGGCTATAATTTGACAAGTAAAGAAGCTTGGTTAAGGACATTCCACAAACTTGATTAAAACTTTCAAGATTAAATCCGATTTTGTCTCTTTATAAAATATGCATTAAAGAATGAGTTGCTTTTTCTAAAGTATAATTTTATGAAGATTTATATAATTTCATATGAATTCAGTGCCAATGGATACATATTGACACTGTGGAGCATGTGGATAAAATGCTATCTAATTATATAATGCAATTAATAACCTGTCCATAGATCAGGGATCAGGCCGTATGCTAATATTTCAATCCCAAATACTCTATATGAAAGATGGACTGCTCAATATATCTTTCATCTAAGAAGTTTATGAGGTTTTCTTAATATCTTATCAGTTAGTATAAGATGTTACCATGTAAAATGTGTGGCAGTGCTTCATTTCAAACACTCGACCCTGGCCTTACAACACAGTGTGGCTGGAGAAGGAGGGACAGTAATTGCATTCACATTCTCGGTAGCCCTTGTGCAGCGAAAGTAATTACTTCTGTTGCATCGCTGGCCTTTCAGCATTTGACTGGCCAGTATTTGACTCTCCAGCAAATGAAGTGGTATACATCTTGAAACAAACTATAATAACTGGTGTAACGATGCCTTTTTAATCTCACATTACATAATCTCTAGTGTTCTGCACATCAAATTACTGTTTTTTTTTTTTTTTCCCTAAAAGATTCAACTCAATTAGATACATCATAATCCATTTTCCAAAGCAATTGACTCAGGACATTATTATAACTATGCAACCATAATATCAAATTCCTGGAAACTCATAGTTTGTGTATCCAACCTAAACACTATATAATAAGGCCTCCCTTACTTTATAAATTCAGTATCCCCTGATAAAACAACAATGACATTGATCTTCTAACAGTAGAATTTACAGTGTCTCTTTTTTTTTTTCCCTTAAAGTCTGACTGATTTTTACTGCTTTTTTGTACTCTTTGGGATAATAGAATTGGACATTCAAATATAAGTCCCAGGTCAGACACACTTTCTTCACCTCTACTTTACCACTCTTCCTAACCCAAGGTGCCCTACCACTTAGCTGGTATTTTTTCCAATGTTGCTATCCTTCAGCTTGCCTTAGGTCTATGTACATATTTCTCTTTTCTGAATACCAGTCCTAGTCTAAGTACTACTGGTTTGGGATTTTTAAAAAAAATTACAGCAAGCATTTTTGCAAATAAAATTTTAAAAAATGATGAGGCATGAATAGCCTTCAAAGATAATTAGACTTGGGAGAACAGAAATAATGTTAATTTAAAATACATATTGTAAAGAAAGTTGCCAAGACTATAAATTATCTTATAGAATAAAATGTTATCTTTCGTTTTCTAGATGAAAAAACCTGCTGATAATGGAATGTGTTATAACTGAATGCTTTATATTTCCTTACTATAACTCTAACTTTTATTAATTAGGTTAGTTACAATAAAAAGTAAGCTGTGCAAGTAAAATTATCAAGTGCTATTTAAACATGAAATAATCAGAAGAAAAAGAGAATTAGATTATGATAATTCAGGAAAAACAAACCTGCCGGAAAAATTGTTTTTGTGGTTATTTGAGGAAAGAAAGTTACTTGAAACCTGACTAGACCAAGGGCAGCACACTGGTGTGAAGACGGCAGGATTCAGTGGTAACTACAGAAATGTATGGAGGGTGACACTGGGCACAATGACACCAAAGCGAATTCCTATCTGTTGCATATTGTATTGGATGAGAAGAAATTACTCTTATTTACATTTACACACTCATGCCACATCAGTTTTTCACATTTAACAGCTTTTAGCACTCTAAGAGAAATATTCCCAGTTTCCAGTCTTAAGAAATTATGTAAAGTTGCCCTCCACTGGGTCATTTGCTTTACCAGTCCCTTCTTTTTATTTTATTTTTTAAAAGATTTTAGTTATTTATTTTTAAAGAGGAGAAGGGAGGAAGAGAAGCATTGTGTGGTTGCCTCTTGAGCACCCCCTACTGGAGACCTGGCTTGCAACCTAAATATGTGCCCTGACTGGGAATTGAACTAGCAACCCTTTGGTTTGCAGGCTGGCACTCAATCCAATGAGCCACACCAGCAAGAGCTGCCCATCCCTTCTGTATCTCTACCTTTCTTTTGCTCTGCAATGCTACCTTTTACATGAATCTTTCATCTTTTAGCATGAATGCCATTTATTATGCATTCCTTTTGTTAAGGAAGTTGGTAATAAACTCACTTTTTTTGGCTTAAAACACCTATATTTTACTTCCAATTTTGAATGTTGTATTGCATGTCTAATTAATTCTACAGAGTCATTTATTTCTACTTAGTACTTTGAAGGTGTTATTACATTGTCTTTTGGCTTGTGGATAATGAGAAATCAATTTAGATCTATTTGTCACTGCTTTGCATGTAATCTGTCTTGTTCTTTCACTGTTTTAAATTTATTTTTATGATTAACAGATTGTAATTACACCATGATGGCCTGATTCTCCAAAAATATCTCAAAGTGCAGTATTTCCTTTTAGTTTACTATTTTGCTATGCAGCGGAAGATTCAGTGGTTTCTATTTGGATCTTCCTAACAACATTGTGCTTATTTTGTGTATCTAAAGGCAATTCACCACTCCACCAGTTGCTGAATAAGATTGTTTTTAACCATGCATTAAGGAACTAGAGAGAAATAAGAGGGTATGTTCATAAACCATCCAGATCCATTGTGAAATGAATTTTGCTCGCAACTCCATCCATTATTTAACCTTAATTTTCTTGCCTGACGTAGATCAGCATGGTGTTTAGTGTACTCAGGGAATGTTCTAAATGTATAGCCTATGACCAGAAATCCCTCTTTTGTCTAGAGTATTTCCCCAGCACAGTCATCATGTTAAATGTTACAGATTCCTTTAGGAAAGTTGACTAGGAGAAGTTAAAGCACATACTTGTTGCAGTGTTGCAATATCCTTCTTAATGGGAATTGCCTTCATATTGCTCGAGGGAGTTACCGTGTACGAACTGGCTAGAGTCTGGAAATTCAATGTAGAGTGTTGACTTTAAGTATGTAATTCTTGTGAGATCTTCCACAATATACAGATTTTTTTTTTAAATTCTCACCTGAGGATATGTTTATTGATTTTAGAGAGAGAGGAAGAGAGAGTGAGAGAGAGACATCAATGTGAAAAAGAAACATCAATCAGTTACTTTCTAAACGTGCTTGACTAGGTATATGCCTTGGCCAGGAATAGAACTCTCGGTCTTTTGATGTACAGAATGATGCTCCTACCAACTCAGCTACCCAGCCAGGGCTAGATTTTTTTTTTTTTTTTTTTTTTTTGTATACAGATTAAGCAGTATTTTACTAGACAGTCCACTGTCAAAACTGTCAATAGGTATTATTGAATATCACAATTTGCTCTGCTGTTTATTGTGGTAATTTGCTTATTTTGTCTATGGTCTATAAGTGTTGTCACTTGGAATCTGTGAATCCAGGTTCTCATCATCTCCTTCAGAACACCAGAAAACTCATTTTGACACTAGCATTTACTGCCATAATATTAGAGTCACTATGGAATGTCCTACAAATGCTGGAGCGCTCTTCACTGATGTATTGTTTAAAACATCAGTGATAAAAGGCATGCTTTGTGAGTACTCAAATTTATATCAATTGGGCGTGGCTTATCCTGTCACACATGAAAAACAGTGAAATTCTTAGCCTTCTAAAATCTTGAATAAATTATGTTATATTATTGCCTTGTATCTTCATTTAATCTAAATCACAATCATAAATTCATCTTGATCCAGTGTTGTGATATTTCCTTTCTGTTCTAACACCCTTAGAATACTTTTTCATATATAATCCCCAGGTTTTACCTCCTTCGATCAGGTAACTAACTGTCAAAGTGAAGTGTTAGGTGTTCAAGTATGGGGAGACTAACCTCCACAAATGGAGAAGGAAAGCTTGTTTTTGTTAACAAGGGAATTCAGTGTTCTTTGAGAGTTCAAGTTATTTAAAATCATTATAATCTATAATACTCTAATTCCAATTTTCAGGCTCCCACTTTCTCTAGAAAAAAAGGTTCTCTTTTTGAATAAGAGAACTGGAATGCTTTGAATTCAACATGTATTGTAATTCTGCAAACCACAAAATCAAACTTGTATCTGGTTTTCAGCTCATTGTTCCTGTGGTTACAATAGATCAGATATTTTACACAGTAAATAAATTCTATAGCCTCTTATTATGTATTGCAAATCTTGAGTCTTTTCTTTTCTTTCTGTACACTCTACAGTGCAAGCAAGACTGGGCCATCAAACCTGTGCTTGCATTCATTCTGTCCTCCATCATATTCCAATGCAAAGCCAGTCTGTCTTTCAAAGTGTTAAGTTAAAGGTGATTAGTTAAATCATTTGTTTTATAATTAAAGATATATTCTATGAACAACCAGTGTCCCATTGTCCAATGGCAACATGTTTATCATCCCTTCTAATCTAATGTGATTAAGTAAATAATCTCGGAATTATCTTTCATGAAGAGTATCTCTCTTCTCTCTTTCTCTCCCCTTTTCTTCCTCTCCTTTCCCCTCTGCTCCTTTCTCCCTCTGCCCCCTCTCTTTCCCTAATTCTCCCTCCCATTTATCTATTATTTAAAATAAACTGAAGCATATTAACATTTTTAAGACTAAAAATATATGTATCTTGTCATGTTTTAACCAGGAAAAGCAGTACATATTCCTGACAGTACTGAACAATCCCATGGACACCAAAAGCATCCCCAAAGAGGATGCAAAAGAGACCACCCTCACTGGGTCCAGAGTCACTCCCAAAGGAAAGAAAGACTTAGGTAATTCCCCTGAGACGGAGCAGCAGTCAGCCGGACCCCACCTGCAAATGGAGCACCACCCGCATTTCTGTCCAGCCGTAATCCCAAAGCCCCCAGCCTGTCTATGGAGCTGCTTTCACATACGAGAGTTGGTGTGCCTCAGCCTGGAAGAGGCCAAGTCAAGTTTTCAGGACAAAGTGAGACAAATAAGAAGGCAACAGCTGCCCCTGAGAGAGAAACCAGTGGGTTTCACAACTGAAAGGTTTAATTCTTACAAATGTTTTCTGCCTGCCAATCTGAAAGGAAGAGACAGTGTGACATTTTTCTGTTGCCTTCTTGACCAGGAACAGGAAGCCTGGGAGAAGTGACTGTGATACCTATTCTCACTCTTTGCTGATTTGGGCCAATTTTTCCAGGATCCAGTTTAAGTCAGGTGTCTCAGTAGCTCTCAGAAACCATGCAAAAGGAAAAATAATTTTCCTTGTACCTTCTATAGTGAATGCTTTGCTGAAACCTCCTTTTTCTCTAGGCATCTCATAAATGGATAGTAGTTTTCCACTGTAGCTACTATAATTTAAGATTATCTTTGGTAAAATTAACCTGCTAGTTCAGCCTTAAAACAAAATTTTATTCATCTGAAGCTTCACATTGGACTCAGTCCAGCTTTAAGTCAAACACATGTAACACTGGAACAAGCCCAGTTTTTAAGTAGGACCCAGTCTGTTCCTGGAGCCAGTCTGCTGTCGAAGTCAGACCTAGTTCAAATGTGGATGTGCTCTGGTTTTTATGTTAGACCCAGAACAACACCGGCTGGTTTCCAGACCCAGTTCAGAAAAGGAGAAGCTGACAGAAAGTCTAGAAGCTCTGAAAGCAAAAGCTGAGGAGCAAGGATCCAGGAGGGAATCACAACCTTTGGAGGCAGCAAGGAAAGAGCGAGCTCAAAGGGCAAGCAGGTAACCTACATCCGCTTACTCAAGGCCCCCTTCCATTCTTGCTTTGAGAATGAGAATGGTTAAAAGATAAACTGAGGCATCTTAAAAAATTAAGATGAGTTGATTAAAAATTCATTTGAATGGGGCAGAAACAAATCTAGCAGATTGAAAGGAGCTTCAAGAAGCTGTATAAAATGAAAGACTTTTATAGGCAGAAAAAATGAAAACAAGGACGGTAAATGAGGCAAATGAGTTTGTTGGTTACTTTAATGTTACTTTCCTTAAGAGTATGGCAAGGGTGTATTAGGCAGATGACCTAACTAGTGCTGGTTCTGCTGATCCCCGATTGACTGGTTCAAGATTTCATTCTGGTGGGGTGGGGAGGGGGAGGAAAAAACGTCTAACTAAAGTATGTGTCAGTTTGATGACATGAGGCTTAGCATAAGCAACTCCATTTTGGGCCTCTTATCTTGAATATCAACATATATTCAAGCATTTTTAAGTAGTTACAGTTTAAGTCTTCTGTATTATTTTGGTTTAGAATCTACAACAAAAGCATATCTCATTTATTTTCAGAACAGTGAATTAAAATGCATAATAGTATCTTGATTTGAGGTAATGGTTATGCATAGGGTTCTAATCAATTTAATCTTATCAGTAAATGTCTAGTCTAGATCCATCATCTGGCTCCAAAACCCAGGCTCCTTTCATACAACTGCAGACACAGTAACGGCAACAAGGTTTTCATCGATCTCCAGGTGTAAATATATTCCAAGTGCTTATGTAAAAGGAAGTAAAATTCACCACTGTTTTATATCCCTCCCTTCTTTTTTCAATAATATACTTTGTGCCAGTTTGTCTAATTTGGTGGGATACAAGATTGAGAAAATAACTCCTGCCCTCAAAATGTTTATATTAAGTTGTATGAAACAAATAAGTAAACAGATTTTTAAAACAAAATGAAGTATTAGGAATAGATCATATATGAGTGAGTAGAGGAAATATTCCTCACTTTGATGATATAATTTGTGAAAGTTTTTACAAATTACCATTCAGGAAGTTACAGGGGCTGAATCTTAAAACTGGATTATGCCAAGTGAAGAGAGAAGGCTGCGGTTAAGTACAGTACTTAGAGCACTACCTTAAAGGAAAAAAAGACAAAACAAAACCCTGCAATGTGGAATATAGAAGTTGGCAGCTCCAGGTGACAACTACAGATCCTTCTGGATGTACTACCAAGTTCCTACCAAATCTCATTTTCCTTTGGGCTGTTCCCAGCCAACGATTGAGCTCAGCGGATTTTCTAGTATTGGCCCTTCTTGCCAGATCAGGTTTCCTGAAGTGAGCAAAGTTTGGTTAAGGACTCCACATTGGTCTGGCTGAGACATCCTGGAACTTCTACAAAGTCTTATAAAAACTATCATCTAAATTATTCCCTACTTATCTTTCCTTTGCCTTTTTCCTTTCATAAGTATCATATTTATGCTGTGGTCTGAAGGCTCTGCATGCTACACATTTTCTCCTAGTTTATGCTTTGTAGGAATTTCCATCAAAAACATCTAGCATATTTGTTCCTGTCTTGATGTCAGCTTGCAGACAACCCAAAATGACGTAGCTGGTTCTGAGAATGTTTTGAGGAAAGGGATTTTAATAATTCCTGATTTATGACACAGGTGGTCCTGTCCCAAGTGTATGGGGTACGTGGGCAATCACTGCCACGAAGCAGTAGCTCAAATAGCTAAAATTGTCACCATTAGGGAGGGCATCTGGTTGGAGGACACCTTGCCAATGCAAATAATCTAGCATTCTAAATGTGGGGGACAAGGCATCTCAAAATAATGGATACCTACCACAGCGATAATGGAAAAACTGAGGTAGATTAATAGACACTTAAAGCCTACATATGGAAACCAACTGGCCTTTTTGGTAGCTCTTAGATATCTGTTATACTTTTCTGCCTGTGAGTACACAGTACATAGAATTATTTCAATCAATAAAAATCATCCCCTAATATAAATAGAATATTTAATTGGCCCAAGAAAAATGGTTTGTGGAATTTTGTTACAATCTTTAAGAAATTATTTATTTTTCCTTCTTAGTTATAGACTAATCTATATGTATGTGATATATGTGCATGCATGCATGCATTCTCACATATATGCTTTCATGTGTGAATGATTTTTTCTTAAAGTAACTTAGAATAAGATCTCAAATCTTGGTTATAAATTCAGCTTTCTATATCACATATAAAAAAAGTTTGCTAGGTCTAGAAATGGGATTAACTTAACCCAATTATGTTGAGCCTAGTTCTTCTTAGGGCAATATAGCAGATGCATCCAGAACACATTAATATACCTAGCACATTTAAAACCTCAGTTGTTTCTTTACTTCTCTTTCAGCATCAGATAATAACCAAATCTTATTGATTTGTTTTTACAATGTCTTTTGGCTCTACCGTAAATTTTGCATTTGCTCAAGTGTCCCGATTACCAAAAATATAATAGAGGCTCAATGTCGTATGACCTGTTCAACTATAGTAATTCTGTGCCAGTCAGAATTCCTCTTGGCAAATTTCTGAACTTCTATGATATTTTTAGTGTTAGCTACATTATCAATTATCTTCTAGGTAAAAAATTGTTCAAAATTTAACCAATCATTAATTGCCATTGGGCTATTTGGGCTCCGTGTAAGTGAGGATTCTTTTCTTCTTGAAGGACTGGTTTAATGGATTGGGTAGGGTTGCCCGTTACAACATTTAAAACTAGTGCCTCTCTGCACATGGTCTGTCAGCTTCCAGCTGTCCTCTGTTGTGCTAATGAGACCATATCGGATCTCATGTTTTTTATGCACACATGTTTGATGATACCTAGTATGGTGAATGTGGCTTTGATTTCAGTGTCTGGAAAAATAGTCCTAACAATGGGAATGTACATAGTTACTGACAGACTATTCTCTTACTTTTTAATTTTTTTAAATTTTACTTATTTATTTTTAGAGAGAGGGAAAGGGAAGGAGAAAGAGAGGGCAAAAATATCAATGTGTGGTTTCATCTCACACGCCCTGACCTGCAACCCAGGCATGTGCCCTGACTGGGAATCTAACCAGTGACCCTTTGGTTCACAGGTCAGCACTCAGTCCACTGAGCCACACCAGCCAGGGAAATTCTTTATAAAATTAAGTTAGAGGAATCATTTTAGTTGTCAAATGAATATGCAATAACTGCACTGCAAATACTTTTTCAAAGTATTTTGATATAGTTAAAATAGAAAGTAATCATTTATTTGGCTACTCTGGCCTCAGTGAAGTGGAACGTAACTCCCACCCAAGTGTGGGCTACACATAGTGACTTTATTCTAAAGGGCATTGTATGCAAACTGGAAGGAAGGAGCGATTTTGCAGGGGAGAAACCTCACAAACACTAACTCAGTCAACTGTGAACACAAACAGTGAGAAGTTATGGTGACAGTATGTGCCCTTATATGAAGATATTTATAAAATTAGTACTTTATCTCTGTGGTGTTTCCCTGCCCTCCCCCCCCTTCAAAAAAAGGAACAAACACAAACCATGACCCCACTAAATTATCAAAAGGCATCGAAGAAATCCCAGTTTAGTAACATTCTACTGACCAGATGTTTCAAAAATTGTTTAGATCATTAATACAAATTCTGAGATATTGTCACAGCCTAAAAAAAATCATACTAAATGAATATATCTTGTGCAGGATCTGGATACAGATAGAACATTAGATAAAAACTAAGGAAATCCAAATACATTATGGACCGTAGTTAATCAGATGATCAGTTCGTTGATTATACAAAATGTGCCATACTAATGTAAGATGCCACTAATAGGAGAAATGGTGTGGGTACATAGGTGATCTCAGTTCTAACTATGCAAAGTTTTTGCACTTGATTTTAGCCAAAGGACCAAAAAGGGACCTTAACTTTTCTGTAAATACAGAATTTTTCTTTAAAAGTTTATTTTAAAAACATTATTTACTAAGTTAAAAGCCAGGTGGTGAAAGACAAATAACATATTATCTCACCCATAAGTGGAACCTAATCAACAAAACAAACAAACAAGCGAAATAGAACCAGAGACATGGACAAAAAGAACAAACTGACAGTGACCAGATGGGGGGAGGGGATAATGGAGGAAAGAAGGGAAGGGTCAAGTCATAGAACATGTACAAAGGACCCATGGACAAAGGTTACGGGGAGAGGGGTAGGATGGAATGTGGGAGGTGGGGATGGATAGGGCAGGGGAGAGTAATGGGGGGGGATGCAGACGACTGTAACTGAACAACAATTTTTTTTTTAAGTTAATGTATATAAAAATCTTAGAAAAGTGCCTGGCATTCACTCAGTCTTTGATAACATTATCATTATTTGATAGTAGGGAATTTATTATATATGAAAAAATAAGCTATAATTTTTCATATATATATATATTTCTCTTTAGCTATAGCATAAATAAAACTATGATCTAGCTAAGATATAATAAAATAGAGGCATTATGATTGATTTATGTTCATTTAAAGTGAACTGCAGTTATAAAACTGTAGAATGCAAATTCTTTTACATTTAACAAATTTTCCCAATGAGTCAGAAAATGTCCTATATTATAGACAAAAATTGAGGAAGGCTGTCTTTACAAACTACACATTTATGACTTGTTAAGACACATTCTAGGCACCAGTATTTATATATGATAAGTGATTTTATATAGAAAGATGATATTTATTAATTTTAAACAAGATGAAAATTAGTGATAAAACATATTTAGCTTTTGGCAAAACATGAAATCATATAAAGTACACTTCATTGTATCTATTTTTTTTAAAAAAATGTATAATAGTATCAGGAAACTATAGCAATATTTTATGAAATCATATAAAGTACACTTCATTGTATCTATTTTTTTAAAAAATATATAATAGTATCAGGAAACTATAGCAATATTTAGGCTTCAAATTTTCTAAGATATTACTGGAATATTAATCACTTGAGATTTTAAGTGAAAAAAGTAGAGAAATTATATTAGAAAAATAAGTTATTGAAATACCCCACTTTTACTTTTGGTTGTGAGCTATTTCTAAAGGCAGAGATATTCATACTCTAATTGGAAACCCCTAAGATGAGAGGGGGTATCTATATATCTAGCTATATACTTCCTCTGAAATAAAGCATATTCTGGAGACTTTTAAATATTTCTTTAAAGATACCATTACTTGAGCATGTTTATTACGTGAATAAATAATAGGTTGTCATATTTAGCTTACGTCTAACTTTTTTTGTTCTGACACTTCTGCTACTAAGCTCAGTTAATAACCTATTTTCTCTAGTATGTAATCAACACATAGTTCAATGTTAATTAAGTGGTGGGAAACATCATTTTATGCCAGTTTAATCAGGTTATCATTTTATTAAGTAATTGGCAAATCTGCTTACCTCTGACTTTGAAAGCTTCCTCAAATGATGACTCTTAGAAATATGATAAACTCTTAGAAAATTTTATAAGATTATTTTCTTATAAATTATAGTACATTTTGATCTATATAAATTTTTTGCTGTAACTAGTCCAAGTTGGAATATTTTTTGTAAGAAAAATGACAAAACCATGCATTAGATGATAATCTGATTAATAAAATAAAGCATGGTTGTTAAAATTTTAAGTATGAGTGACAGGTAATACAGATTTCCATGCATGACAAGTGATTATTGTTATTAATCTGTGATAGAAATACCCTTCATGCTACATAATCTTATTTCTACCATAACAAAAATCTACTTAGTGTTTGTATTATCTCAGTCAAGGTTGTCCCATTGTGCTTTAATAGTATAAAACTCTAAAATTTAAGCAACTAAAAAAATTCAAAAGTTCATTTCTTATAATGCTAATTTCATCTTAGGTCACCTGGGTGCTCTGGTCCAAGTCATCCTCATCCTCAGCCTCAGCCTTATAGAATCTCTGGGACATCGTTGTCCACCATCTCAAAGGGAAAGAAACAATGGAATGTCTCACACTGACAATTTAACGCTGCAGCCCAGAGTCATCTATATCGCTTCTATCAAAATCATAATGTCCCGTGCTAGTCACGTGGCTCCACCTATACATAAGAGAGAATGAATTGGGTTCCTCAAGATTGCTGCTAGCCTTGAGGATTCCTTAGAATGCATAGAGCACCACATATAGTTGTACTTATGCCTAAGATTTATTACAGTGAAAAGGCACAAAGCAAAATCATCAAAGAGAAAAGATGCATGGGATGGAATCCAGCAGAAATTTGGCACAAACTTCCAAGAGTCCTTTCCCTGTGGAGTTACACAGGGCACACTTACTTGCTCTAACAAGCAGTGACAACACACATGAAGTGTTACCTGCCAGAGACATGAATCAGGGATTCAGTGTCCAGAGGTTTGAACCAGGTAGGGGGGTGCTGATCACATGCATATCCTCTGCCTGTAAGGTACCGAAATTCCAGACTCAGAAAGGCTGGTGTTCAGCATAAGTTAAAAGTCTAGGCACCCACACACTGTCCTTACCACTAACTGCTGATTGTGAACACTGTGGGAGCCAAGTTTCCTGATGGCAGCCAAGGTCCAACCTCGTGAACACATTATTCTAAGCATTGTAGTCTCAGGCCTACTATGGTAACTCTCTGTACTGGTGGCAAAAGGGTTTAATCTATACTGTACCCAGAAGAGCAAGAGAACTGAATTTAGATAAGCATTAAAATAAATCTCTTCTTCATGTTACTAATCGTAATGCTAGGGAGAGTTCAAGTCTAACTGTATAAACTTACAGTATTTAGATCTCTTTCAGGAGTGTTTCAGCAAAATATAGTGAAATTTTCAGGAAAAAGTTAAAATACTTGGCAAAAAAATACTTAAAGAAGATTTAACTGCTAATGAGAGTACAAGTTCACAATCATGCTGTACACATAAACAAAGGGAAAGAACATTAGATAAAAAAAAGTGTGATGTTCAAAACATCTGTATCAATATTTGTACTTGCCCGGGCTTGTGTGGCTCAGTGGATTGAGTTCCAGCCTGTGAACCAAAGGGTCGCCAGTTTGATTCCCAGTCAGGGCACACGCCTGGGTTGCGGGCCAGGTCTCCAATAGGCAGCGTGTGAGAGGCAACCACACATTGATGTTTCTCTCCCTCTCTCCCTCCTTTCCCTTGTCTCTAAAAATAAACAAATAAAAATTTAAAAAACTATTTGTATTTATACATGCATATGCATTTGAATATATATAAAATCCTTCAACATAGTTATAATATTTTCTGATATTACTTAAATATCAGATTAGATGGATTAAAGAGAATTGATCTGAAAATAAAAAACATACAATATTAAATACATAACTCAGATTGGAAGACATACAATATATCCATTTATATAGTGAGTACAATGATGAGACAAGAAAAATTTTTGTTAGAAAATTAGAATATCTTCTGTTTCAGTTTGCCATTATTTTTCTTGGGCCCTCAAAGAATGCTTCCTGGCCTCAATATTTCAAATAACTCCTCTGAAACATCATCAGTAATATATATTGGCATACCCCTCTCACAAAGATTTAGATTGATGTTAGAGAAAGGCATGTGCTTTTCTTCTTATCTCATTTTTTTCTTAAGTTTTCTTCTTTTCTAAGCAGAATCATGTGTTCATGCATGTTGCCCTGCAGATAGACCCTTAAGAATATGCATGTCCAATTATTTCATTGAATTTATATGAACATGTATAAATTCCAGGGATAAAAATAACACAGTTAAAGCTGGTGATCCATATTGAAATATCATACTCCCACTGTATAAAATAAGCAGAAGTTTTTGAAAATGATATTTTTTTAACACTGCTAGGCAGCAGTGAAACAGAAAAACCCTAATAGATAATCAGGAGGGTTAAACTTAGTTAATATTTGTAAAGATTAGTTTGGCAATCTACATCCAGGGATGCTCATCTCAGTATTACTAATAAGGAAATAAAAATAGATATAAATTAATAACAACAGTTATTTTCAAATGCCTGTGTGGGCATATTTTGTAAAAAATCTAAGTAGTAAAAATGAGAGAATATGTAAGTTAATTAAGGTATAATATAATGTATATAATGCAGTAATTAAAATAATGTTTTCCAGACTCCTTATGTCAGAGGAAAATAATAAAATACAATGTTAATTTTAGAAAGCAAATACAAATTTTTATGTACATTCTGATCCCATTTAGTTGCAAAAGATAAGTATACTAATATACAGGTGTATATATAATAGGAAGTATTGGAAAATAATAGTTTTCTGGATTGAGATTTCCCAGGCTTTGTGATTCTGAGTGACTTTTTTTCATATGTACCTTTACTTTCAAAATTTCAGAAAAACATAAATGATGTTTTAAGAGCTACAGAAAAGTTAATACAGTAATTAAAGGTGAAAGAAAAATTATTGTAGCACAAAATAATAGCTTTTAGAATTTTAAGAAATAAAGATAACAATAAACTCAATGAGTATAATGACATTTAAAGAAAATACTTAAGAAAATTTGTCCTTTGACATTTATAATTTCTATCAGAGCATATGTGCATGCAACTTTTATGTAAAGTCCTTTCTCTAGTTTTTCTAATGTTAAATGTCTTAGACTTGTCTAGTGACTTTCAAAATATAAATGAAAAATGACATTTTTAATTTACAATATGAAACTTGGTTTCAAGTAATTAAGGAACTAAAAAAATAATGATTTTGCAGAAAGGATGCATGTTTGAATATTCTGCATATGAAACCCTAATCCCATGAAATTTAAGGCTCTTGCATTACACTAACATACCTTCATTTTTACAAACTTGGAAATATTTAGATACTTTTAATAGACTAGTTATTTATTGGTTTCTGTTTTATAACCATTATAAGGACAGGACGTAAGCATGAAATTTTTTCTGCATCTATTAAAAATTAAAGCTTTTCATTTGCTTTGAGGGTCAATTTTTTTTCTTTATAAAGGTTAAGGACATTGCTAAATATTGGTTACTCATTAGTCAATCAATGATGAATAAAATAAGTGACTACAGTAAGGTAGATTAAATTCAACAGAACACACTTACCTTATCCTAAAATGTTTAAAAGCCTCGACTGCTCCCTTTCTCTTCCTGGATTTCTTTTGTGTGTTTTCAAACATAGATTAATGGGGAAGAGAGAGTGAGAGAATGAATCTCTGTCATTTCTCAATATTTAAGAGAGGGCGGAAAACATTAACTATAGCAATTCAGAGAGGAGTAACAACATGTTTCATTGTGATAGATAGCAGAATGTTCAGTTTGAAGAAAGCTTAGTAACCACAGTGTTTAGGCTCCTCCATTAAGAAGAGAAAATGATAACACAACTCTGAACCTGGGCCTGTAATCTTCATAATTAATTTACAGTAGTGTCTGTGAAGGGAAGGTCACCATGCTGAGGAGACAGGTAATGTGGCTCAGAGAGAAGATCATCTGTGTATACTGTAAGTGCTAGGTAGGATAGATAGCCAACCAAGGCAGGGAGGAGGAGAGAGACATGTCTCACCCCTAACTCAGCAGTTCTGAGCCTGGTCGTGTAATATTCCTAGGTGTTCTGAGCAGCATAAGAAGCCCCATGCTTTCAAGAGGAGGGAAGTCCTTAAAATTCTGTATGTATTATTTCCACTCTCAGGGAAAGAAAGCCTTTGAAAGTGGATATTCATCCCAAGGTCTAGAAGAGGGGAGGGGAGGGGTCTTCAGTGCCCAAAGAAGAAACCCATGAACCAACTTTGGTTAATTGCTTACCTCTGGCCACTATCTGTTTTAAGAGAGGTTCCGTAATGCTTACAGAAAGAGCTCATAAATAACTCTGGGTAACTGCCTCAACTTTAATAACTGCCTCCTGTCACATATCTGTTTCACAACAAGATGAACGAATGTGGTCTGGAGCAAGATAAGAATTTGGGCTAACAATCCCCACACATATCTAAGTTTGGGTAGGCACATTCACCGCAGGGAGCTGGCACCACATTTACCCACCAATCAATATGTAACTCCCTCATCCCATCCTGCCAGCTATAAAAGTCCATAGGACAAAGGACCTAATGCTCTTACCATCCTTGCCTTGAACTTATGCCTTTTACCCCCATCTCAGCAAGGCCCATTCTCTTCCATGAGAATGTATCACTAATAAATCCTTCTTGCATGCTAATAGACCTGCTGATCTGTAATTCTTTACTGTATCGGCAAGAACCAAGTTTCTTCCCTAACATAACCTCATCATATCAGGATTATAGAGAATTTGGAAACAAGAACTTGACATTTTCAGAGAATTATTACAGTGCTAAAGAGTTCAAAGTGTTTATTCTTGATACCTGGAAATAAAGTGCCTCTACCTCTGAAGTTTTCAAACAGGATTGCTGTACTAAAGTTTAATCAGCATTCAGTCAAAACTGCTTATGTGGAGACTGAAACCGGTAACTAAATTTGAAAAGATTACCCTCCTTAGGCCTTTTGTAACAAAGGCAAATGAAAGTAGAATGCTACAATCAGAAGGAACTTAAATGTTTTCTTCCACAAATGTTCTCTTCAGCATGGCAAAGGTAAATAGCTTTCATTGTCCCTTCTAATGCCTTTATTACATTGGTGATAAACTTCTAACTTCTCAGACTACTCTCAGTCTAGATTTCTGTACACACACACACACACACACACACACACACACACACTACATCACATTAAAGTTCCAAGTTGGTTTTTTTTCCAGGACATAAGTAGTCACTTGCAGCAGCCTCTCTGGCTACAGATTTCAGCATAAAAGTCAAAAGTTATGAAAAGGTAAAGATAATACAGCAAAAAGAAATACAGAAGTGATGGAAAGAGCTTACTTTTCCTCATTTTTCTGTTTGTCTTAATATGTCTTTCAAAACCATGGCATTATTAATAACACTTTAGTATTTTTTTATGTTTTATTTTTAACAAGTTTTTCCTGAGCTAAGTTTTATGATGTGTGGTTAGCTATAGCCCACAATATCCCCTTACTATTAGGTATATTCATTGTTTTTCTCATATAATAATACATTTTCTGGATTATATTCTGGTTTATACCATATCAACACATATAGAGTGAATAAAAATCATTGTTTATTCAATTTTTCATTGGGCACATTTGCAAATGTATTTATAAGAAAAATTGCTAGAAGTAATAAAGCTGATTAAATGGGTGTAGATATTTAAAATTTTTATAGATGCTTCCAAGTTGCATTCCAAGTTGTACCAATTATATCTACTCATTATGTATGGGACATAACTGTTGTCATTTAACTATCAATTTAAAAAATAATTCCATTTACTATTTTGACCTTTTAGTTATTTTAAACAATTACTATTATGTTTATTTGAAATAAAATTCATACTTTTTCGTATATGTTTACTTTTTATTTCTATATGTTAACATTAATTCACTTTTAATCACAGACTGTAGAATTTGTTTTAGTATGAAGTATGAGATATAAATCTTTTTACTAATACCATGTTGTAGCAGCATTATTGGCTAGGTGATATATATCTTTTTTTTCCAAAATTTGATATGCCATCCTTGTCACATATTAAGTTGTCACTATATTTTGGTTAAGTTCTGAACACTCTATCCTCGTTCTAAGATTTGTATACTCTTGTATTAGTCTGACACTTAAAAATTATGTTAGCTCCATCATTTAGTTTTCTGTCTGATGTGGTTGTTTAATGGCACAGAATAAAAACTAATTTTGAGGATTTTCCTATTTTGCATGTTTATAAGCATAGTTATAAGAATGTTAAAATCATCATTAGATAAAAATGTGTACATAAGAAAAAGTCCAGCCATTATTAATATAATGAGAATGGTTTGTGTGACATCAATGTACCTGGAAGCAAAGGAGAGTGGACTGGAATGCACATGTGTGAACAATGACTTCACTGTACTAGTCAGTGGGGGTGTTAGATGATGAGTGAGCATGTGCACTGCATGGCTGTCACATTCAAAATGACTGAGTGAGTAGAGCAATGAATCTGCATCAAATTTTGCATTAAGGGCTGAGCATTCCTCTTCAGAAACTATTTGGGTAATTCCGAAATCTGCAGCTATAGGCAACTGGTGATTCACAGCTTCATCACAACAACAGACCCACTCATGTGTCATATCTCATGCAGATTTTTATGGAAAAGCATCGAATCACTCAGGGGACTCAGCTCCCCCACAGGCTAGATTTGGCATCTTGTGACTTCTGGGTTTTCCCAAAACTAAAGTCACCTTTGAAAGAGGAGAGATTTCAGATCATTGATGAGATTCAAGAAAATATGACAGGGTGGCTGATGGTGATTGGGAGAACTGTGTGAGGTCCCAAAGTGCTTATTTTTAAGGGGACTGAGGTGTAATTGTCCTATGTACAATGTTTCTTGTGTCCTGTATCTTCTTCAATGAATGTCTCTATTTTTCATATTACATGGCTGGATACTTTCTAAGTAGACCTTTTATATTATTATTTTTTAAATATTTTAGTTATTTGTTTTTAGAGAGAGGAGAATGGAAGGCGAAAGAGAGGGAGAGAAACATCAATGTGTGGTTGCTTCTCATGCACCCCCTACTGGGATCCTGACCTGGCCTACAAACCAGGCATGTGCCCTGACTGGGAATTGAACCAGTGACCCTTTGGTTTATAGGTCTGTGCTCAATCGGCTGAGCCACACCAGCCAGGGTCTTTATATTATTTTGACAAGATAATATAGGTACAGATTGATGTATCATGGTACTTTCGGCTTTAGCTGCTATTGACTGAATGTTCAATGTAAAATATTATAAGAAAAAAGAGGGATTTATTAGCTCATATACCAAGACATCCATAGACATGATGGTGATGGGGTAACTAAGTCAGTTTAAAGCTAGCTTCTCCCTTTGTTCTGTATTACTATTGTTGCTGTCTTGACCTTGACATCAGGCTTACTCCTGATGGTCACATGGCAGTTATGTCATCTTCAAGGACACACAAAATCTATGGTCAAGAAAAGAGAATGTTTCTCCGTTGTATTTGGGGCAAAGAAAAATTTTCAGGAGCTTTTCAGCAGATCTCATTTGATTTTAGAAAATTCTGCAAGTGGAGTAATAAAATTCACCTCTAATAAAAGGACAGGTTTCAGCTTTCACTAAATTTAACACCAGGCAGCTCAATACCTACCGGGAAAAGGATTTATTTATTTATTTATTTTTGCTTTGAGTCTTTAGTTTATGAGAGTTTGAGGTTCACAGCAGAACTGAAGGGAAGTTACTGAGATTTCCCATTTCCTCCTGCCCCTGCACATGCATAGCCTCCTCAGTTTTCAACATTGCCCACCACAGTGGAACATTTGTTATAATTGATGAACCTACATGGACACATCATAGTTATCCAAAGTCTAATAGTGTGCATTAGAGTTCACGCTTGGTCTTATATATTCTATAGGTTTGGACAAATATTTATGACATGCAGCATACACGTATTTTCATTGCTCTAATAGTCCTTTGTGCTCCACCTCTTTGCCTCCTTGCCTCCTCCCTAACCCTGGCAACAACTATTTTTTTAATAGTTTGCCTTTTCCAGAATATCATATAGTTGGGAGGATATAGAATGGAGTCTTTCCAGATTGGCTTCTTTCACTTGGTAATATGCATTTAAGGTTTCTCTGTCTTTTCATGACCTAAGGGTTCATTTCTTGTTAGCAGTGACTAGTATTCCATTGTCTAAATGTACCACATTTTATTTATCCATTCTATTACTGAAGGATATCTTGATTGCTTCCAAGTTTGGCAAATATGAAGTAAGCTATTTTAAATATCTGTGCTGATTTTTGCATAAGTTTTCAACTCCTTTGGGTAAATACCAAGGAGCAGGATGGCTGTATTTTGTGGTAAGAGTATATTTAGTTTTTTAAGAAATGATCAAACTATCTTTCAAACTATTTGAAATTATCTTTCAAAGTGGTTGTAGCATTTTCCATTCCCACCAGCAATGAATAAAATTTTCCATTGTTCCACATTATTGCTAGGAGTCAGTGTTACCAGTGTTCTGGATTTTTAGCCATTCCAACAGAAGTATATTGATATCTCATTGTTGTTTAAATTTGCATTTCTCTGATTACATTTAATGCACCTCATTGATTTTTTTCATATGCTTATTTGGGTTTCTATTTTCAAGGAAGAAAAAGGTAAATGGATTGCTGGTTACTTAAACAACAAAGTGAGTCAAAGGGAATTTAGGGAGACTTTTTAAATTATTAAGTCATTCTACCCAAAACCAACTAGTAGTATTCTACTTAGGCAAGCCATTTTTATGTAGGCTATTAAGATTTCTTTGTTTTCTTTGTATAGAATTTGAACACTTGGTGCATTTTTCCCTAAATCTTTATCCTTTTAAGTTATTTTCAATGAGGTCTTTCCTTCTTTTTTATTTTCTAAGCTATATAGAAACAAGTTTTTTAAAAAATAATTTTCCTTTCTAGATAGATAGATATGTATGTATGTGTATATAAAATTAATATACATACATGTATATACAATACTATGAATATATATAATGTATATTATATACATTTTAATGTATCAACCAGAAGGCTAAGAAAACTAATTTTCTATAACACACTTTTCCATTAATTAAGCATGCTTCTAGTGTCAACTTCAGCTTTTCCTAACAAGACATTTGATAAGGACAATCTGGTTTTAGAGTTAAGCTTTTCCAGCTTTGAATTCTAGCTTCATAATTCACTAAGTACATGCACTGTGCAGCTCAGTGGCACTCTAACTCAGCTTCCTCATGAATAGGTGGGGTTATAATCACATCAATTTCATGGGAAAGTTGTTAAAGAATAGGATATATGTTAGGATCAATCCTCATAATAATTTTCAAATAAATTTTATTTTTATTGTTAGTAATAATACTAATTCTTTGTTTCACTTTCCTAATAGATTTATCTTTTTCAGTTTTGAGGATTTCATGAAAAGCATGAAATGAGTAATTAGAATGATTGAGGCATGCTTAAAATAATGTACTACAGATGATCATAATTGAATTCAATGATCACTAAAATGGAATATTAGGCAAGTGTGGTAGGAGGGAAAAAGAAGGATTAGCTCACTTTTTGGAGACTTCAGGAAACACTAGACTTACGATATTTGAATTACTACTTTAAAAAGATAGATTTAAACAAAATAGGTAAAGTTGGGAGTTTTCAATTTTTTTTTTAAATTTTCCTTAGCTGGAGGCTAAAGTATGATTTTCATAAAACTCTGAAGAAGGTAATTAAAAAGAAACAATCCAAGTTTTCAATTTGAAAATGGATATAAAGCATTTAAAATATATATTTTTTGGTATTTCTTTGAAGTAAAATATACAATGGACAGGTTTGAGATTTGAATGCTAGAATTTGAATTTTGAAATACTTTACATACAGTAGGTTAGGGTTTTCTATTCTGTTTACAAAGAGCTTATAATGGCGGTTTTCACAAAGAGGGAAAAAACTGCTTAATCTAGGTCTCTAAGTAAAGCACTATTAAGAGCTAAGAGGTATTCATTTTGAAATCATGTTGAAAAGATCTCAATTCATGCTACTGAAGAATGAGTAAAAAACAAAACAAACAAAATAAACTGCATTCACAATTCCCTTCTGCTTGGAGCAATTCATCTCTGTCCTTCAAAAAGAGTCACTCTGGCCAGAAACACTGCAACTGATACTGGGCTTGTGCCAGAAACTTATGGGATATCTTAAAATGCTTTATTTGTTAGTTTAATAATCTCCAGGTTCTATTCCAAGAACATTAACCCCTTAGAGAATTGTCAGTTGAGCTATGAGAAACTGTTTCACTATGTGGAAACTATTATTTCAAAAGACCCTTGTAAAAAAAAAAGGAATAGAAACAAAGTGAAAAGGCAACAAGAAAGGGTGGAAAAGGGATACTGGAAAATCTCTTGGTCATATTTTTGGATGATATATTTTTTACTTTTCATTTTTAATAATTTTATTTTAATATATAATCTATATTATATCATTTATATTACCATTTAGTCCCCTTATTCCTCTTTCCTCCCAGCAATCACCACAGTGCTGTCCATGTCCATGAGTCCTTTTGCTTTTTTTCTCGGTCCCTCCACCCCCTAACCTCCCCACAACTAGCTGTCATGTGTTCTCCATCTATGAGTCTGTCTCTGTTTTCCTGGCTAGTTTAGTTTGTTAGTTAGATCCTACATATGAGTGAAATCATGTGTTATTTGTCTTTCTGTGACTGGCTTATTTCACTTAGCATAATGGTCTCCAGGTCCATTCATCCTATTGCAAAGGGTAAAATTTTCTTCTTTTTTTACAGCCAAGTAATTTCCATCATGTAAATGTCCCATAGTTGTTTCTATTCACTCATCTACATCTCACACCTGTCAGAATGGCCATCATCAATAAATCAAAAAACAGCAAGTGCTGGAGAGGATGTGGGGAAAGGGGGACCCCTTTGCACCATTGGTGGGAATGCAGACTGTTGCAGCCACTGTGGAAAGCAGTATGGAGATACCTCAAAAAACTAAAAATGGAGCTGCCTCATGACCCAGTGGTCCCACTTCTGGGAATATCTCTGAAGGAACCCCAATTCTGAAGGAACATGAATTCATAAGAACCTAAGCACCCCTATGTTCATTGCAGCATTATTTACAATTGACTAGATATGGAAGCTGCCCAAGTGTCCATGAATAGATGAGTGGACGAAACAACTATGGGACATTTACACAGTGAAAATTTTTAAAATTTCAGTTGAAACAGAAAAAAGTACCACAACTGTGTTTCTTATATCTAAACAAACCTTACTATTTTTATGTCAATAAAATAAAACAAAAGGGAAAATAAAAATCTTGGATCTTCTAGAATACTGGAAAGTTAGAAGATCAAATAAAAACCTGTCAAGAGTCTGAGGGGAAAGTCTTTTAAAAAGGTGATGATGTGGGTATCACAGAACATACAGAATTTCTCCTTTGCCAGAAAATTTTTAATGTATTCACCAACAAAATCCATTATTGGATGGGGCACCATATAATAAGAAAACTCTGCAACAGGCACACCCTAAAAATAGATTTTCTAGCAAATAGATGGGATGAGCAGGGTTAGTTTTGGAATTTTATCTCTGTCCATCAAATGGCTTTAAGATGAGTCCTCACAAGCCTGGAGGTTTTCTTATTTCAGTAAACATGGTAGTACGTCTAGGTATTGTATAGAGAAAATCAAATATTTCCTTCAGTTTAATTACTCTTCTACTAAATTTAAGTTGTATAAATAATGTGCACTTTTAAATAAAAAAGAAGAAGTTTACAAAAACAAAACAAAGCTATTGAATAGAAGCAGCTATGCCTAGACTTTAATAATGGTAAAATCTGGGTCATGTAATTCATTATGGGTTTTGTTTCTGGGAAGCTGTCTTTTTCATCTTTGTAATTTATACATTGACTATAGAAAGTTTGAATGGTATGTAAGATAAATTGATTTAAATATTCTTAGGAACAGAACAATCTTCTTAATTATTGATCATTATAGCAAACATATTTTCTAAAAATTTGTAGTTTGCTAACTTTTATAATTTCCCCATGCCTTCAGTCACATATGTCGATACCCTTGTGCATCTCCAGTTTTCTGGTGTTTAGAATGTCAAGGCATAAGCCCATTCCTCTAACCTCATATTTATGTAAAAATACCAAGAAAGAGTAATTATTATTTTCTGAGTATGTCATAATATACTATTCTATAGTTATTATTAATATACTAGACAATGTACAAAGAAAAATAATGCCTTTATGTTTCTTTTTGCCTTAACTCTCATACATGGCATGGTAGTGGAAAATGTTTTATTCTAATGCAGAAATTTAAACTATTAAAATAATTCAAGCCATACAATTAGTATAATGATTTAAGCAATGTATTTTTTTTTATTCCCCCAATTACTTCAGAAAAGGTGTAGGGGAAACAAAGGGTTTATATGCCCTTGTGATATCGGAAATAAGGAGGAACACTTTGGTGAAACCAATGGATTTTCTCTCTTGTTATGTGAATTTTTTTCTTTTGAATGCCAGATGCTGCTACTAATTCTTCTGTTTTCTTCTTTTTTTTTTTATGCTCCAATGAACTAATCCCTTCAGAGCAAATGGAAGATTTTTGGCTATGGAGTATACTCTCAAACCATGGAGTATATCAGTATATGGAAATAAAAATTTTTCAACTTATGTTTAAGTACTAGTCTGGGAAAGGTAAATGTATGGAATAAAAGTAAGCTCTAAAATAAATGAAAAGAGTGTAGTATCATTTATGCCTGGCAGAGATAGATTATCATCTAAGAGAATACCACACATTTCTATAGGGAAAATAGTCAATAATATTGTAATAACCATGTATGGTACCAGATGGGTACTTGAAATATTGGGGGGAGGCCTGGCTGGTGTAGTGCAGTGGATTGAGCGTGGGCTGGGAACCAGAGGGTCCCGGTTTGATTCCCAGTAGGGACACATGCCTGGGTTGCAGGCCAGGTCCCCAGTGAGGGCCATGTGAGAGACAACCATACATTGCTCTTTCTCCCTCCCTTCTCCTCTCTCTAAAAATAAATAAATAAAATCTTAAAAAAAAAAGAAATTTTTTGGGGATCACTTTGTAAAGTATATAATTGTCTAACCACTATGCTGTGCATCTAAAAAGAATATCAAATAATATTCAATGTAAACTGTGTGTGGAGAGGGGAAATGAGGGGTTGGAGGGATTGAGAAACAAGGAATAACATCATGGACATGGACAACAGTGTGGCAGTGGCTGAAGGGAGGTGTAAGGGGACTAAAAGGTAATGGAAAAATTAGAGTGAAGATTAAATCAATAAAAATAAATAAATAAGCCCTGGTTGGTGTGGCTCAGTGAATTGAGTGCCAGACTGCAGACCAAAGGGTCACCAGTTCAATTCCCAGTAAGGGCACATGCCTGGGTTGTGGGCCGGGTCCCCAGGAGGGGGCATGTGAGAGGCAAACACACATTGATGTTTCCCTCCCTCTTTGTCTACCTCCCTTCCTCCTCTGTCTGACAATAAATAAAGTCTTTAAAAATAAATAAATAAATAAAACAGTAAAAGGAAAAAAAAGAATATACAAATATACACATTTATTTTCTAAAGTTTAAAGATATAAACCACTATTATAAATATTGTAAAATGTATAATTATAAGGTTTTTAGAATAAACTGAGGATTGAGGAGTAGAGATTCAGAACCATTATCATCTCTCAGATGCTATGCAAATTTAGGCAAGCACTTTGATAACTTAAGATACAAAGTTGATATGTGTACATGTGGACATTACATTCAATCTGTCCTTAAAATTTTAGTTGTTGTTTTATGAAACCTGATATATAGCTTTCATCATTTTAGTATTATCGATATTGTTTCTAAACTTTAAAAATTATTGTTCTTTATGGTTCATATAAATTTTTGAAGTGTTTATTCTATATCTGTGTAATTGGTAGTTTGATAGGGATTGCACTGAATCTATAAATTGCTTTGGGTAGTATGGACATTTTGATGATGTTGATTCTTCTGATCCATGAGCACAGTATATGTTTCCATTTGTTTGTGTTTTCCATGATTTCTTTCTTCAATGTTGTGTAGTTTTCTGAGTACAGGTCTTTTACCTCCTTGGTTAGGTTTATTCCTAGGTATTTTATTTTTCTTGTTGCTATATCAAATGGGATTTTTTTCCTGATTTCTGCTTCTAATCTTTCACTGTTGGTATAAAAAAATGTCCTTGATTTTTGGATATTGACTTTGTATTCTGCTGTTTTGCCAAATTCATTGATTAGATCGAGTAGTTTTTTGGTGGAGTCTATAGGATTTTCTATGTACACTATCATGTCATCTGCAAACAATGACAGTTTTGTTTCCTCCTTTCCAATTTGGATGCCTTTTATTTCCTTTTCTTGTCTGACTGCTGTGGCTAAAACTTCCAGTACCACTTCTGTTGAATAGAAGTGGTGATAGTGGATATCCTTGTCTTATTCCTGATCTTAGGAGGAAAGATTTTAGTTTTTGCCCATTAAATATAATGTTGGCTGTAAGTCTCTCATATATGGCCTTTATTATGTTGAGGAATGCTCCCTCTATTCCCACTTTGCTAAGTGCTTTTTATCATAAATGGGTGCTGTGCCTTATTGAATACTTTTTCTGCATCTATTGATATGATCATGTGATTTGTCTTTGCTTTTGTTTCTGTGATGTATTACGTTTATTGTTTTGCAAATATTGTACCATCCTTGCATTCCTGGGATGAATCCAACTTGGTCATGGTGTATGATCTTTGAAATGTATTCCTGGATATCAGCTGCAATTCTGAGAAAGAAGAGCAAAGTAGGAGGAATCACGATACCAGATATCAAACTGTATTATAAGGCCACTGTAATCAAAACGGCCTGGTACTGGCATAAAAACAGACAGATAGACCAATGGAACAGAACAGAGTGCCCAGAAATAAATCCAAGTCTCTATGGGCAATTAATCTTCTACAAAGGGGGCAGAAGCATAAAATGGAATAAAAATAACCTCTTCAACAAATGGTGTTGGGAAATCTGGATGGCTACATGCAAAAAAATGAAACTTGAGCACCAACTTACGCCATACATAAAAATAAATTCAAGGTGGATAAAAGACTTAAAAATAAGTTGTAACACCATAAAAGCCCTAGAGGAAAACATTGGTAGAAAAAATCTCAGACATTCCACGCAGCAACATCTTCAATGATATGTCCCCTAGAACAAGGGACAGAAAGGAAGGAATAAACAAATGGGACCTCATCAAAGTAAAGAGCTTCTGCAGGGCTAAATAAAACAGTATTAAAATAAAAAGAGAACCAACTATATGGGAAAATATATTTTCCAATGATACCTCGGACAAGGGTTTGATCTCCAAAATATATAAAGAACACATACAACTACACTCCAGGAAGACAAAAAAACCACTTAAAAAATGGGCAAAATACATGGACAGACACTTCTCGAAAGAGGACATACAGAGGGCCCAGAGACATATGAAAAGATGCTCAACATCATTAGCCATCAGAGAGATGCAAATTAAAACCACAATGAGATACCACCTCTCACCGGTCAGAAAGGCCATCATCAACAAAGCAACAGATAACTGTTGGAGGGGATGTGGAGAAAAGGGAACCCTACCGCACTGTTGGTGGGAATGCAGACTGGTGAAGCCACTGTGGAAAACAGCATGGAATTTCCTCAGAAAACTAAAAATAGAACTGCCTTTGACCCAGCAATTCCACTACTGGGATTATACCCTAAGAACCCTGAAACACCAATTCAAAAGAACCTATACATCCCAATGTTCATAGCAGCACAATTTACAATAGCCAAGTGCTTGAAACAACCTAAGCACCCATCAACAAATGAGTGGATCAAGAAACTATGGTACATTTACATAATGGAACTCTACACAGCAGAGAGAAAGAAGGAGCTTATACCTTTTGCAACAGCATGAATGGAAATGTAGAGCATTATGCTAAGCAAAATAAGCCAGGCGGTGAGGGACAAATACCATATGATCTCACCTTTAACTGGAACATAATCAACAAAAGAAAAAAGCAAGAAAAACATAACCATAGTCATTGAAATTAATAACAATCTAACAATATCCAGAGGGGAGGGGAGAGGGGACTATGTGGAGAAGGGTTTTCAGGAACTACTATAGAGGACACATGGACAGAACCAAGAGGGAGGGTGGAAGCAGGGGAGGGAGGTGGGTTTGGATGCGGTGGGGGGAGGTGAGGGGAGAGGATGCAGACAACTGTAATTGAACAACAATAAAGTAATATTAAAAAATTATTCTTTGACTATTTTTGCATTATTTATCTTCACATACTCTTACTTTCTTTCTCTTTCTTTTAAATATTTAATTAATTTATTAAATAATTTATTAATTATTATATAAAGGTGTTGGGAAATCTGGACGGCTACATGCAAAAAAATGAAACTCGAGCACCAACTTACACCATACACAAAAATAAATTCAAGGTGGATAAAAGACTTAAATGTAAGTCGTGACACCATAAAAGTTCTAGAGGAAAACATTGGTAGGAAAATCTCAGACATTACATGCAGCAACATCTTCTATGATATGTCCCCTAGAGCAAGGGGCATAAAGGAAAGAATTAACAAATGGGACATTATCAAAATAAAGAGCTTCTGTGGGGCTAAAGAAAACAGTATTAAAATAAAAAGAGAACCAACAGTATGGGAAAACATATTTGCCAGTGATACCTCAGACACGGGTTTGATCTCCAAAATATATAAAGAACGCATACGATTCCACTCAGAAAGACAAAAAATAAAAAATTAAAAAATGGTCAAAAGACATGAACAGATGCTTCTTGAAAGAGGACATACAGAGGGCCCAAAGACATATGAAAAAATGCTCAATATCATTAGCCATCAGAGAGATGCAAATTAAAACCACGCTGAGATACCACCTCACACCAGTCAGAATGGCCATCATCAGCAAAGCAATAGATAACTGTTGGAGGGGATGTGGAGAGAAGGGAACCCTACTGAACTGTTGGTGGGAATGGAGACCAGAGCAGCCCCTTTGGAAAACAGTATGGAACTACCTCAGAAAACTAAAAATGGAACTGCCTTTTGACCCAGCAATTCCACTACTGGGATTATACCCTAAGAACCCTGAAACACCAATTCAAAAGAACGTATGCACTCCAATGTTCATAGCAGCACAATTCACAATAGCCATGTGCTGGGAACAACCTAGGTGCCCATCTACAAATGAATAGATCAAGAAACTATGGTACATTTACACAATGGAAATCTACGCAGCAGAAAGGAGGAAGGAGCTTATACCCTTTGCAACAGCATGGATTGAACTGGAGAGCATTATGCTAAGTGAAGTAAGCCAGGCAGTGAGGGACAAATACCATATGATCTCACCTTTAACCGGAACATAATCAACAAAAGCAAAAAGCAAGCAAAGCTTAACCAGAGACATTGAAATTAAGAACAATCTAACAATAGCCAGGGGGAGAGGGGGACAATGGGGAGAAGGGTCTTCAGGAACCACTATAGAGGACACATGGACAGAACCAAGGGTGGGGAGGGAGGCAGGGAAGGGAGGTGGGATTGGAGGGGGAGGGGAGGGGAGAGTATGCAGAAAACTGTAATTGAACAACAATAAAGTAAACCCATATTATAGGCCCCAGCCAAAAAAAATATATATATATATTGTTCTTTGACTATTTTTGCATTATTTATCTTCACATACTCTTACTTTCTTTTTCTCTTTCTTTTAAATATTTAATTTATTTATTTCTAGAGAGAGAGTATGGGAGGGAGAAATGGAGAGAAACATCAATGTGAGAGAGAAACATTAATCAGCTGTGCCTTGTACACACCCTAAACACTCACTGAAACTTCAACCCAGGCATGTGTCCTGACTGGAAATCAAACCCAAGACCTTTTGCTTTGCAGAATGATGCCCAACCAACTGAGACACACCAATCAGAGCTTACTTTTTTTTCTAAAAAATTAGTAGGGAAGATATGGAAATGAAAGTATATGTATATATTGCAGATTATCTACATTGTAAATTGTATGTACAATAAATTATACTTACAATATATGTAAAATATTTAAAATATTAAGTATTTTATGTACATATATACCTGGAAATTGACACAAAGTAGATTCTTTATAAATACTAGTCCTCACCTCTCTGTACCATTTTGAATCAGAAAATGACAGTCTCATATCTTTTTTCCTCTAGTAATTGTTTAAAATGTAGCGAAAAGATGATATATAACCTAATAACACTTTAAAATAATGACTCAAAAATATCACAGACTTATGAATGTAAATAAATTAATATGTCCCAAAATTATGAAGCTTGCATAATGCTTGCAATTTCCCCACTCTACACAATATTTTTTTTTTTTTTTTAGTCTTAGGTAATGCATGGCTATTCCCAAGGGCTTAAAATATATGTGAAGAATAATTAGAACTGAGGAACCTATTTAAAATTCCACATATTGAGACTTGACTCTAAGCATTTATATCACCAACATCACCAACATTAGGCCAAATGTGTGTATGTAAATACATGCTGTTCATCATATATAGTGTTTTATACATGTATATTGTTTGCAGGGATGATTCCTACTCATTTTATATATATTTATATTTATTATATAAATACATACAATTTAATCTTCATAACAAGCCTATATATTAGATAATACTGATGTCAATTTTTTAGAGATGAAGACAGGTCCCAGAGGGTTAAATATTTATTCAAGAATATGCAGCTATTAAATGGCAGGTTTTTGTTTTTGTTTGTTTGTTTTAGTGAGAGTTTCACTCAAACTTTCTTCTAAGGAGGAAAATTATCATTATTATCATAGAATTGAAAGCAATGTCACTAACTTTTGGTGTCACCACTGGTAAATCACAGGCATGCATAAATTTCAGTTTTCTAATCTTTAAAATTATAATATAGTGTTATATTTTAAGTATCACCTTTAACTATTGGAAGTCAATAATGTGAGCACTTGTTAATTATTTTAAATTCTAGTTAGTAAAACCTACTTATAAAATCTTGGTTCATGTCTCTTTCCCTTTGTCTAAGGATTGAGGGGACAGTAAATTAATTAAATGGGTACCTACAATCCTCAGTCATTCATGCATTCATACATTCACACATTCACTCACTCATTTTGTTAACCTTCACTTATTTATTACATACTGGTCCAGTGTCTGTTATTCATTAGGGTATATTGACATAGCATTATCTACTTGAAATTACAATATGTGGAGGAGGCAACAATAATGAAATAACCACATCAGTAATTTACACCTACCAATTCAGATGACAGTGCCAATGCTAAAGGAGTGTGTAAAAGCAGGGGGGCTAGTAATGGCTCTGGCAGCCCAGGGACCCACAGATGAACTGTGCAGTGCTGGTCATGATGAGAATCAATACAATGTGTAAATACATTATATAACAATGTGCACATTCTATATATAGAAGCAATTTCTTTCTCTTTTAACCACTTCATTTTGGTACCAAGGGCTTAGGTTAAAACTATCATCAGGCAAGATGGGCTAGGTTATGCTGTGATAGCAAACAAGCCGAAATCTTACTGATTTATAAGATGAAATTGTACTATTCCTTCACATTAAGTGTCCATCAGTGAGTGGGTTGCAGATCTGCTTATCATTGACACTCAAGAACCCAGACTCTCGCAGTCTCTCAATGTGTCCATACTTCCATGACAGATGGAAGAGGATGTGTCAGACAGTGCATTAGATCTCAAAAGCCTTTGCCTGGATATAATACATTCCACTTCACTCTTACTTCATTGATTAAAGAAAGTTACATATTCAAAACTACCATCAAAGGAAGCAAGAAAGTATAAGTCTGCCAAGTATCCAGAGGAAAAACCAGGATGCGTTTGAACTTCTTGAAAACTACCACAAAACACAGCCCATATGGGAAGATTTGAACAGAGGTAAAATAAACCTGAGAGAGGGTTTGACTAACTTACTAGTGATGTTAGTATGCATTCTGATAAAAAGAGTGGTTGAATTTTTTTTTTAGAGAAAAATGGTAACTCTGTTTTTTGAACAATTAAGTTCTGTTTATTTAATAGGCACTTTGGTCCACCTGAATATTTTATTCAATTTTCAGTCCCAAATCTCATATCACTTCCTCTTCCAAGTCTCCTCTGACTTCCCAAGTAGCAATAATCACTCCCTCTTCGTGCAATCTCCGCATGCTTTCCCTGCTTTGCAGTATTCATACCGTCGTTTATTGATCTAGCTGCACGTGATTGTGTGATTGGATGACATGCTCTCTGAATACCGAAACTATGCCCTATTTCTCTCTGAGTCCTCAGCTTGTGTCTCAGTAAGTAGAACACAGGAAACACCCAATTTGGTTTGAACTACTTATTATATCTGCAGGACATGTGTTTAATAACAAGACACGTGGTTGGTTGCTGAGAAAGGGGATTAATGACTAAACACTTGAGTCAGAAGCGGATCAAAACTTGTTCAGGAACTTGCAGATGAATTTCAATGGATACTACTGCATCAGAAGTATTAATTTTATAATAAAAACCATAATACCTTTTATTGGGGAGAGTATATTGTTTTAGAGAGAGAGCAAATATACAGATGAATATTTAGAAAGCTAACTCTACTTTGTTGTGTTAAGATTTGCTGATTGGAAATATTCACTTATTAAAGTAACTTCAAAATACACTGTGTTTAACAGCATAAAAATAGCATAACTATTCTTGTCATTTCTTGACAACCCAGCTAATTCTAAGAAAAATTATATATATACTTTATCTGCATATAAATCTATTAAAATATAAGGGTTTTCTAAGCTAATCACTTAGATGAATTTTTCATGTCTCTTAATTAATGTTACCTCAAAATTTAAAATATGACAGTTTAGTTAACCTCTGATTGTAATATGTAAATGGAAGTTTTAACTCAATCAGTGTTACATATGTAGAACTGAGAAGACAAATAATGAACCAATTTACCATAATGACTTAGTTGCATCAACAATCTTATTGAAAAGCAAGTTAATTTAATCTTAAGTTATTGACCTCTAGGTCAAACTAAAAGTGGGGAAAAAGGCAGGTTTGCCTGCTGTAAGTTAAGGTGGTGGCACATAGATAAATGTTATGTCACAAAGTGTATACAATTTATTAAATTTTTATTAAAACTCACCTCCTCTTTTTCATTATAAAGAGCACGTCTTTGGCTCTATTCTAAATGATTTCAGTATAAAATTAACACTGCTATAAGAACATTTTATTTTCAAAGCGTTGCAAAAACAAATGGGTCCATTTAAAACACAATTAAGATGATATAATTAGGGAGTAGACTACTCTGAAAGAAAGTTATTCAGTTTGGACTTAGTTATGTTACTGAAATGGGTATTGCTTTAGAATATTGTTTAGGAAATTGATTAGCAAAATGCAGTCTGGGTAAAATTTGAGTTTAAATTCTTTATTCAAGTGTATTGGTTGAAAGAGCTAAACTTCATGCTACATATTTAGAAAATGAACTAAAGGCTTTATAAAAGTTCACTCTCACTTGATGAAAAGCTCTTGAGTATTAACTCCACTAAAATAATTATACTGTTCCTGTGACAAACAATAGTGAGTGAAACTGTTAGTGTCGGGGACACTAGTATTTTCCATTATTTTTTATTAAGAATAACTATCGGGTAGAAATTAAATTACACTTTAACACAGATAAAATGATTTTGTTCATGTATTTCTGGAAGAAATAGAATGATGACACAGTGTGAATTAAACTCGTCTGATTCCCATAGGCACTCTGTTAGGGCTCTGGGTGGGGGGCGCAGATGCACCAACACAACACTAAACTAAGCCATTAACTTTATCAAGAGCTAAACTTCATCCTCGTTGTAGTTGCTGGAAATGGTGAATCACAGAGACTAGTATGAGTCTCCAATCCAAGGAAACTAGAATAAAGTTAAGTGGCTTTTTTGACCCATTTCTTGTAGGTCTTTACCAAAGTTGAGAATCAAGATCTTATAATTTGATAGACAAAGGGATATGGATAAAGAAAATTTCCCAAAGGAAAAAGGAATAAATTTATCCCTAATGTTTAGGACAGAAGATTTAATAGGTCTAAAAAGTGTACAGAGATCAAACTTTTTTTATTAAGGATTAGCTAATAGACATATTATATATATATGAATATATGACAGGGGGCCCCCAAAACAGAAATCTTCTAGAGGGTGGGCTCCTTGTAGCACAGGCTTCCCCCCCAGGTGAGTGTTCTAGGATCCAGCTGTTTCAGTGCACCAGCTGGCGGTGTGAGAGGATAGGCTAGGCTTCAGTGGAGTTTTTTAAGACTCTTTCAACATATACGCCCATTTCACGGTGGGTAATTTACAAGTGCACCTGTCCACGCCACTCTGTGTTCAGCAGTTTTTGACCAAAATGGCATGACCCTCATGCCCCACCCTCCCTATTCACCCAATCTCATCTCGAAAGACTGTTTTGTTTTGTTTTTCTGTTTCCTTGGATGAAAAACATTCCCAAAGGAAGATCTTTTGCCAATGTGGAAGAGGTGAAACAGGAAACAGCAGAAGCACTAAAAGGCATCAAAATCGATGAGTTCAAAAACTATTTTCAGCAGTGGGAAAAAAACATCTCAATAGGTGTATTGTATCAAATGGAGAGTACTTTGAAGGTGACTGAAGTTTAAATGTGTAAGAATAAATACACAATTTTTTATAAATAAATTTTGGTTTTGGGGGGTCTCCTCTCATAAATATATTCATTCTTCTGCATGACATAAAATAGCCCTTGGATCAAGGTACGCTACTATAGAATCAGGTATCATGTCAATCATTTTCATTTAATTATTACCAAATTGCTTTTTGATGTAAATACCTTATACTCTAGCGAGGCATATAATAACCTATGTTTATTCTAAGGATATGCTTAAAATATTTATCAGAATATATTCCTTGTGGGAGCAAAGGCAAATACTTGTCTCTTTGCATAGATTATCTTAGCTTTTCTAAAACATATAACATATTACATTAAGGTTTAGAATTTATTCTGATCAATTTTTGTATATGGTGAGAGGAAAGGATCTATGTTCTTGTGTGTTTCAGGTAAGGACCAGAGCATCCTTTAATCTAGGGCTAATTTTGACCTACTGTTGAGTACTTTCTGAGTACAATATCCCATGCCCTGTGAATTAAGATTTTTTTTTTTCTTGATGGATTTTCACTATGGAAAAATCTTCCATGGCCCTTCGGAAAATCCCTTGACTGTTCTTATGCTTTCATTCCCCCAAGACTTGTGTAATAGTTTCATCATATATGTTGTTGTTGTTTTTTTTTTTACTCCCTTGTAGACAGGAAGTTGACCTTGTGAGATCTCCAGAACTATCTCTCCCCGCAATTCCCTCATCTCTAGCATTGTGTCCTGCATACTCTAGGTTCCTTGACCTCTCAGGAATCCCAACTCTGTCTATTCTACTGAGAGAAGTCACTGATTCTACCTTGGTCCCACCTTCTTGTTCTGCGTTAGAGGATTGTCTATGGCTATTATACTTGGGGACATACCTGGGCTCAGATAATTTGTTTTTCCTCTCTCAAAAATCACTGTATTATACTGACTTTTGTCCAATATTTGAAACCTCTTGTTTTAGATATTTTGTATGTTTTTTAGTTGTTTAAGGAAGGAGTAGATATTGCTGTACATACTACTTAATCTTGGTTAAAAGTTCAAGTTTTGTTTTTATCTCCATTTTTGCTATTTACATTTTAATTTGCATAATTTCAGTTAATTTATTTTCAAGTTCTCTGCAGTGTCTAATATTGTAATAGATCTTTCTAAGTCAATTATCATTTCTTTCCTTTTTTTTTAAACAAAGTAATTTTTTAAAAAAGATTTTATTTATTTTTAGACAGAAGGGAAGGGAGGGGGAAGAAGAGGAACAGAAACATCAATGGGTGGTGGCCTCTCATGTGGCCCCCACTGGGGACCTGGACTGCAATCCAGGCATGTGCCCTGACTGGGAATCGAACCAGTGACCCTCTGGTTCGCAGCCCATGCTCACTCCACTGAGCTACACAAGTGAGGGCTGAATTTTTATTTCTAATTTGTCTTTTTACTTGTTACATTTCTTTCATACTCTTCTTTTATATATTTAAATGTCTGCTAAATTTACAGTTATTTCAGGCATATTCTCTACTTTTTCACTACTTATTTTAAGATGTTATTTATAATATTTTTATTTAATGTTATGCTAAGTGAAATAAGTCAGTCAGAAAAAGCTATGGACAATATGGTTTCACTGATACGTAGGACTGAAAACTGAAATTCGTAGACACAGACAATATGGTAGTTACCAGAGGGAAAAGGTGTGGGTGAATAATAATAGGTAAAGAGGGTAAAATGTATGGTGCTGGAAGATAATTTGACTGTGTGTGGTGGGCACACAATATAATGTACTGATCATGTATCATAGAATTGTAAACTTGAAACCTATATGACCCTATTGACCAATGCCACCCCAATACATTTAATCAAAAATAATTATATGTAGTCAGCCCTGGCTGGTGTAGCTCAGTGGATTGGGCATGGGCTGCGGACCAAAGGGTCATCGGTTTGATTCCTAGTCAGGGTACATGCTCGGGTTGCAGGCCAGGCTCCCAGGGGGCCCACATGAGATGCAACCACACATTGATGTTTCTCCCCATCCCTTTCTCCCTCCACTCCCTTCTGTCTAAAAATAAATAAATAAAATCTTTAAAAAATAATTATATGTAGTCAATTTTTGAAAGAAGACAAAAGCAAGATTAAAAAGATATTATTTATGGAATTTGCTAATTGTAATAAGCTCTCCTTCTCACGGTGTAGGACTAGTTTTATTTTGTTGGTTTTTTTTAATTCCATATTGCTTTATTTTTTAAATGGTGAACATATCAATTTTACAAACATTTTTTAAAAATCCAAAGAGTTCTATTTTTTAAATTTAATTTATTAAGAATTAAGTGATATTAAAAAAATGTAAGATAAAGAAATTTCCAAGTAAATCAATGACTGAAAGTCATATATTTGTTTTTTTATAATGAGTGTGAAAATTTTAGGCAGTTTATATTTTGGGTGCACATGTCAGGAAAAGAACACCAATAATGAAAACTATAATGAAATATTGAAAGCAAGATGATATAAGGCTATTTTTTTTACATAAATAAGAAAGTGATTACATGTCTAGTTACTCCCTGTGTACCAGCTACATGATAGGTCCTAAAAATACAAAAAGAGTAAGATATAAAATTAATCCATAACAATCCTAGTTTAATAGATTAGACTTCTCCTTCTAGACAAGAGTATGCAATTTATGGCAGACCAATGCTCCTATGAAGGGCAACTAGAAAATCCAGATTAGCAACAATAAGAAAAATGTAAAAGTCTGTTTGAAGTCATCAGAGGGCTGCTAAATCAACAAGAAGAGAAGGCACCTAGATTCCATAGAGGATAAAGCTATAGACAAACTGCTTTTTTTTTTTTTTTTTTCAGGATATTTGCCACTTTGAGGCATAGGGCAAAAATGTAGGAAAAAAAATCTATGTATTAACTAGGCAAATAAATTTTGCAGATGACAGAGAAACCATGGGGGCCATCACAATTCTTGTAGGAGTATAGAAACAAAATTGAAAAATTGAGAGGGGAGGGGCACAGACCCTTTCTTTTTGACAAGTAATAATCAATTTATACCATAGAACCAGTTATACACTCAACACAAGTAAATTGTGAAGTTGCCAAGGATCCAAGTCTAAAAAGATGAGCTTGAACCACCCTTGAAATGCAGATAAAGTTTTTGAGCACAAAGTTTTGCTGAGGCAAAAGGGTGAGAGTTAAATGCAGGATCTTTCAGTAGGAAGTTCTGGAGGGCTCTACCGGAGGAGCTGGGTAACTCGAGGTAGACAGAAGCTAACTAAAATTTCTGTCCGCCATACTCAGCTAGAAGCCTGGTGGGATTAGAGTTACCAGCTAGCCATCATTTCATCTGCCAAGCAGAGCAAAAGGATAAGTCTCCTTAAATGAAAATAACTTCAAGTCTCTGACAGCAACTTTCAACCTGTTTTCAACCACAAGGACTTTGAAAACATGCAACACCAGACTATTTAGCCAGGGACACTGACCTCTTTTTTTTTTTTTTTTTTTTTTTGATTGTCAAATCAACAAATGACAACAGGCAGCACAGCAATATCTGTTGATATGAATGGATCAAAATTATACCTATATTTTGGACAGATCAGCCAAAATAGACTTCTTGGTGTGCCACAGAATTTTAATAGTTCATGTGTGCCATGAGTTGAAAAAAAATTGAAAATCGCTGCTCTGTAACATTTTTAAAGGCAATGTTTGTCATTCAATTTTTTAAAAAAACACCAAGAATGCTAAAATACGGGACCAATTGCAATGGCTTTGGGAAAATAGAAGATTATTGATTCGTGACTTTTTACTCCTTTCTGTATGTAAATTTCCCCACCTTGAGTGATTTTGTAACACTGGAAAATTTTAACAGCAGGGAATTACAACTCACCCCACCATTTTTGACATTATTTCCATAAGTACTGACTCTGACTAATATGTGTCTTGTAGATAAATATGTTTGTATAAGACTCATAGGAACTAACTTCAAAAGATACAGACTCTGACCTTCAGTTATCCCATCTCCAGGAGATTTACTGACCTTCAACTGTGGAGTCAGGATGACCTATTCCAGGATGATGTGATGCCAGGATGATGCACACTGGCCCATCACTGGCCTTATTGGAATGGATTGTGCTCATCTGCATGTAGATACTTTTTCAATCCTCACCCTTGATCTCTTAGTTCTGTTCCCCTCTCCCTCCCTTTAAGACCTCTGCCTTCACTGAGAGGTGGAGACGGGCTTTAAGACATGAGCCCTCCATCTTCCAGATGGCTGGCACCTGAAAATAAACCACTTTCCTTTACATTAGCACCTACCTCTTTTTTTTTAAGATTTTATTTATTTAGTTTTAGACAGAAAGGAAAGGAATAAGAAAGAGAGGGAGAGAAACATCAATGCATGGTTTCCTCTTGCACGCCGCACACTGACCCACAACCCAGGCATGTGCCTGATAAGGAATTGAACCGGTGATCCTTTGATCAATCCACTGAGCCACACCAGCCAAGGCAGTGCTTGACTCTTGAGTATTGACTTTCATAGCAGCAGGCAGCCAGATATGCATTTGCTTACAATTTCACACTACTCATACAAATTTATCGAGTGCAGAGTTAGGAAGAGATGCTTACTATCTGCTCTCCCAAGTGTGTGTGAGCCTGTTCTAGAACATCACTAAAATTCACACACAATAAAATGGCCATACTGCAGAAATAGACCCCAGGGTATGCAGACATTGGATCCTGCAGACAAAAAAATTAAAATATAATTGTTAATCAAGAAAATAGGACAATGGGTACAATGAATAAGATCAAAAGTTTACTAAAATCTTCTTTGAACAGAATAGTCATTCTTCAAGTGAATATTCCGCATCAGAAAAACACAGTGAGCCCTTACCGGTGTGGCTCAGTTGATTGAAGTGTCATTCCATAGCCAAAAGTTTGCAAGTTCATTCCTAGGTTGCAGGTTCCATCCTTGGTCCGGATGTGGACGGGCACTAACGGATCCATAATGCTCTCTCACATCAATATTTCTCTCTCTCCCTTCCTGTATTCCTTCTTTTCTCTTTAAGAGCAATGGAAAAATGTCCTCAGGTGAAGAGTAAAAATATAAAATAAAAACCCCATAATAAATAAATTAAAAATTTGCTATTTTTATTTAACAGAAAAATAAATTCAGGGTGAGAAAAAATTCAATCATTTAATAGAAAATATTCAAAACGAAGCATACATAGTTAAAAGAAACATACAGGAAAATGTGTGAAAAGGTCTATCCTATGTGTATTGAAGCTCCATAAAAAGTGAAGTTCTATAAAAGCATGGCAGTGGCAATATTTAAAAAGCTAATGACTATATTTTTAAATTTAAACATAATAATAACCTATAGATTCATGGAGGATTGTGCCCTCTACCAAGGTAAATAAACACAAAGAACAGCACATAATAGCACATCACAGTAAAACTGTGAAGAAAAAAAAAA
>PVJI01009223.1:0-60637 GCA_004026765.1 Micronycteris hirsuta
AAATACCATATGATCTCACCTTTAACCGGATCATAACCAACAAAAGCAGAAAGAAAGCAAAACATAACCAGAGACACTGAAATTAAGAACAGTCTAACAATAGACAGGGGAGAGGGGGGAGGGGACAATGGGGAGAAGAGTTTTCAGGAATCACTGTAGAGGACACATGGACAGAACTAAGGGGGAGGAGGGAGGCTGGCGGGGGAGGTGGGACGGGAGGGGAAGGGAGGAGGGGAGGGGAGAGGATGCAAATAACTGTAATGAAACAAAAAATAAAAAATAAAAAAAAATTAAAAATAAAATCTAGTTGTCATCCTATATTGGCTCTGTGATCTCGGGTAGGTTTATTAACTTCTTGTAGATTCAGCATTCTCATGTGTGAAGTGGAAGATAATATTTTGAGATTGTTGAGGGCTAAATGAGATACTGCTTTCATTTTCTCAAACATGCTAATTCTAGTTCAAACATAATTGCTTGATATTAATAACTTTACATGTTGGTTCCAGACCTTTTAATGTGAGTTACATTGTTAAAGATCAAAATTTAACTCAACAATTTTTCTAGATCCTTTCAGTTTTAAACTCACTGGAATGAAGAATGAAGGAAGTAAACCATATAACAGTGTGCATTATTTTATTTTTGGCTTATGTGAGTATACAGGGACCTCAGAACTCATCAGATATTTCAAAAATTGTATACATGTATTTAACATTTATTCAGTATATTTTACATATACCTACTTGGCACTACTATTCAGCTTTGGAATATAGAGATGAAAAAAATAGCTTGTGCCTATATTGGAGGTCATCATTTGTTGAAGGAGAGAGGTAAATAGACAATTACAGTATGATATCAGAAGCACTCTGATAGGTGTGAGCACAGGGAACTTTGAGAATCCAGAGGAGGTTCTTCCCATCTCTCTTGGAAGGGGAGTGCTTGTGGGTAGGCCTTTGGGTGTGCTTTCCAGGTAAGGAGATACCTGAGTCAGGTCTGGAGCAAGCCAGACCCTGGAGCATGGATTCTTCCAGGCTAAGATGGAGTTCATTTTCAGATAATTAGGAGCCAAGGGATAATTTTATTTAGAGCAACATTATCAGATTTGGAACTCAGTCTAATTACCTAGAAGCATAGCTGGCAGCAGTGGTATCGGCATCAATTTTATCATCTGCGTTGCCACTGGATTTGAGGCAGGAGACAGCACAGGAAGAACTCTGAGACTGCAGTACTGTTACTGGCCAGCATCTAGCATCCTGATTCCCAGGAAACGCCTTTTACCAATTAAGTAGAATAAATAGTAAACCGAGGCAGGGAGGAGGAAGGAGACAGGTTTCATGTGCTAACTCAGCAGTCCTGAGCCTGGTCTGATAATATTGCCAAGTGTTCCAACATTACAAGAAACACTATGTTAGCAAGAAGGAAGGGAAGTCCTTGAAATTCTCTGTAGCATTTCCACTATCTGGGAAAGAAAGTCCTTGAAACTGTGCTTTCATCCCAAGGCCTGGAATGCGGGAGAGGGTCCACGGTGCCCAAAGAAATAGCCCATAAAACAACTTTGGTTAATTGCCTACCTCTGGACACTATCTGTTTTATGAGGGAGTCCCTGATGCTTACAGAAGAGCCTGTAAATAACTTGGGAAAGTGCCCCAATTTTAATTAACTGCCCACTGTCACATATTTGTTTTACAAGATGAACAAATGGAGTCTGGAGCAAGATAAGGATTCGGGCTAACAGACCCCCACACATACTTAAGTTTGGGTAGTCACATTCCCCGAGGAAAGCTGGTACCACATCAATATGTAACTTTTTTTCCTCCTGTCCCATCAACTACATAAGTCGTCAGAACAAAGGACTCGCTCGCTCTCTCTTGCTCTGGGGGCTTGGGGCGCTCTTGATGCTCTTGGCTCCAGGGCCACTGGGCCTCTGGCCACCCGGCCTCAGGCTGCCCAGAGGCTCGCCACCCTGGTCTTCAGCTGCTCTAACTTTTGCTGCCCTGCTTTGCCCTGAAACTTTGCCTTTCACCCCCGCAACCCCCCACCCCAGTCCTGTTCTGTTCCATGGGAACGGGTCACTAATAAATTGATCATATGCTAATAGATCTATAATTCTTTTTTTTTCTTTTTTTAATTTTTTAAGATTTTATTTATTTTCAGAGAGAGGAGAAGGGAGGGAGAAAGAGCAATGTATGGTTGCCTCTCACATGACTCCCACTGGGGACCTGGCCCGCAACCCATGCATGTGCCCCAACTGGGAATCGAACCGGGACCCTCTGGTTCCCAGCCCGCGCTCAGTCCACTGAGCTACACCAGCTGGGCAGATGATCTATAATTCTTTACATGCATCAACAAGAAGAACCAGGTCTCTCCCGTCAACAGATTCAATACCTACTGTACATCTGACTGCGTACACATTATCTCAGTTAATCCAGCACCCTTTGGGTTAGATAGTATCGCCGCTATTTTCTAGACAAGAAAACGCAGGGAAATAGAAGAGTTAGTAACTAACTGATCACACAAGAGAGAGTGTTCGATCACCTGACATTTTGAAAGATTACGATTTGCTGACCTTCAGTCTTTATGTATTTTGTAAACATTTCACTCAATTTAGAATTTAAAGATAACGTATGTTCCCTACAAGATAGCTTTTAATGTAAGTCTATTGTTTAATCTGTAGCTTGAAGAAACTTTGGTTTATTCTGACGCTAGGGGGAGATGGCTGTTAGACTTACTGACGGGAATGTATCCGTCTTCACCACGGAACCACGTCTTTTCTAGAGTTTTTCACTGTATAGAATTTTTATCCCTGAACTTTAGAACTCTTACAGTATATAAACTGCTTTATTGTTCCATTGCATTTCCTTTTCTTCTAAATAAAATTACCTTAAGGAATTATTTGAAATGATACCTCATCAGGATTTGAGATGTTTTAGTTGTGTCATTGCTAAATTCTCAAATGTAACGCGGGGCCTGGCTTCTCAGTGTGCAGCTTTCCACACTGTTAAGTCTAGTGCACACTAGATTGTGTCTTTCTGTTCTGTAATGTGTATATAGTGTATTGTAGCAATAGAGTGAGAAATGATAATGCTTGGAAGTTAAAAAAAAAAAGCTAATCAAAATTGGCTGGCAATTTATCCCTTCATTTTTAGTTCTTTAATAGGAATACAAATAAAGTACCTCTTCTCTCCTAGAAATGTGGCATAATGGTTAATTTAAAAATATATTTGTATGTAACTAGAAAAGAGGTGTTATCCGCACAGTTCTGACCTGCCGTGTTCACCTTTTATGCCTTTTATTTCAGCTCCATCAGAAGTTGAAGTTTCTGTGTCTGCAAGGAACATCAGGAGGCTGCTCAGTTTCCAGCGGTATCTGAGATCATCACGCTTTTTCCGTGGTACTACTGTTTCAAATTCTCTAAACATTTTAGATGATGATTATAATGGACAAGCCAAGGTGTGTATAGCTTTTTCAAGAAATGTTAACTTTTTGATAAGTTTAATGGAGCCTTCTTTTCCCAGCTGATACTGACTTACAGTCTTTTTTGGTATGCGAAAATCAGTTGAGCTCATTTTTTAGGTTTTTCCGTTAAAGTGGTTGCTCATTTTATAATTAGGTATTATAAATCAAGGGAAGTTTATGAAGTAACTAAATAAATGAAAATGTTATTTATTATAAACATTAAGTAACAAGTAGAGCAATAGAACATTAAACTGTAAGACTACAAGACTCTTAACGTTGGGAAGAATATTATGGATTATCTGATCTACCTTCTGTTTTTAAGAGAAAAGGAAACTGTGGCCTAAGGAGCAAAAGGTACTAGTTTGAGCTCCGATTAGAGGTAAACCAGCACACAGAGTTAGGGTTTAAGACTTCCAGTCAAATGATTTTCGTAGTCTCTTGCATCAGTGTGGTATTTTGAGGAATTAGGTGTTTCTTAATTAAACCCAGTGATTGTGAGCATTATTTCCTCTGTGTAGGTTAAAAGAAATGTCTTAATGAAGGTAGAAGTTAGATGATCTTGTTTTTGACCAAATGAGGAATTTTAATAATCTTATGTTTCTATATTTTTAAAAATATTCTGACTTAATATTTATTGACCACATTTTGTAAGTTTATGTAGATAGGGCTGGAGTACTTCCATGATGATGTAAAAGTGAACAAACTTGCTTCCCTGTTTGATAAAAGAAATCAATGGAAACTGTTTGTGCTTTAAATTTAAAAAATTTTACAAGGTCTTGCCTTTAGAATGAAAATACTGATTTGCGGTGCTCGCTTCGGCAGCACATGTGCTAACATTGGAACGATACAGAGAAGATTAGCATGGCCCCTGGGCAGGGACAGCATGCACATTCGTGAAGCGCTCCATATTAAAAAGAAAAAAAAGAATATTGATTTGCGTATGATCGATTGTTGATACTATCATAATTAAGCTCTACTAATAGTGTCTTAGTATTGCTTATGTTGATCTATACATAAATTTGTACAACAATGAACTTTTGGAAATGTATTTTTTCTTAAAAATAAAGTCCACAGAATTTTTAAGTTACAAATATATAGTGTAGAAATACAATCTATTTGGTTTTTAAGGTCATTGTGGGATTTATTTACTTGGCTGAAATACACATCGATCTAAATATTAATGTAGTAAATGCTCTTATTTTAAAAATATAAATAAATACCCATAAGTTGGGGGTGTTTTCTAAAAACAAATTGAATAACGTCATTTAAGCAAAGCACAGAATAGGCATCAGGTGCCTAGGTTCCAGAAGCGGAGCACCTGATTTAAGACCCCAGCTCTGTTACTTTCTTGCTGGGCAAGTTAGTTACTTTTTGTTTCCCCATCTATAATTGAGAGTTGAAAGCAATGCCTACTTGATAGTGTTAATGTCAATAGTAAGAGTAAATAAGCACTTTTAACAGTACCTGGAATATAGTAAGTACTCAGTTATTATAAGTGTTTCTACTAGATTTTTAAAATCTGGTTTCTAGACCATGCAACATATGAACCACACTTCTGTGATTTTAAATTATGTTAGAATTATTGAAAGTTTGTGGGAATATAGGAATAAGTTTAAAAAAACATTAACCTTACCTGTACATTTAATAATTGGAAAACAAAATAATATTTGGCTTTTCAAATGGAGTTTATCCCTTTAGACTTTTTTTTTGGAGCCAGTTGGAAAGGTCATGATTAAAAGGACAATCGTATATAGCATTTCTTACAGTAAATCACTTTTCATTTTCATTAACTTCTCTGTGAACCATCTACAAAAGATAGTGTTATTGAAATTAAATTACAGTAGGAATGTTTGGTTTTCATTTCAGTGTATGCTGGGAAAAGTTGGAAATTGGAATTTTGATATCTTTCTATTTGATAGACTAACAAATGGTAAGTGAAGAATTTGACTTACTCAAATTAATGTATTCTTTAGATGCTGCATTGGTGGTACAGCCACTGGTGGGTTGATGCCTCGTTCACTTAAGTTAGGCGCCCTCTGCTGGCAGGGGAGCATTGTTTTGTCCTTTCATTATGACTGATCTATATATAAGCCTGGAGAGTCAATCTCATAAATTTAGTTTTGCATTAGTACTCTTAGCAGTAATCAAAAAATCAATCACCGACACTTGGCCATCCCTCATTAAGGCTACTATTATTGATCACCCCAAGTGAACATTATTATCTAATGTTCTTGATTTTTCTTTTTTGGTTTCTTTTGGATTATGGCCATTTCTAGTGACATCTTCTCATACTGTGTTCCAGCTTTGATAGGTACGGATATGTGGTAGATTACCAACATTCTGAGAGACATCGCTTCTTCAAAGTTTGGGTCCTCAGACTTTTCTTTCTCTGCACACGTGAGAGACACGGCGTATTGTGCTCAGCAGCAGGGGTTCCCGGCACTGCTTCTCCAGGGCGGGTTGCGGGGGGAGCGGGAGCTTCTTTGGGGGCCTTACCAGATTCTACAGTGTGTGAGTGATTTGAAACAAACAGGTGATTCTGCTCTGCTTACCGTTTCCTGAGTATTTTGTTTTGGGGGAGGGTTCATATTTATTTATTCCTTTTGAACAGATTCCTTTTGGGAATCAGTTTTATTTAGGGTAAATTTTTCAGCATAAAAAATTGGTGGTACATGTAGTTCAACTAGACTTTGTCCCTTGTGTCTAAATATCTTTTAATAAATGAGGCAGAGTGGAGAGTACACTCAAGAAGAAGCCGGTCCTGACTGTTCAGAATGAGGTGACTACATGGTTGGGTCACTGCTAGACTCTGAAGTCACCCTCCTGTTTTTTACTTAATTTGAAACGAAGCTCCTTTCATAAGGAAGCCAAATATGGAAAATGGACAAGCAAATACAACTTCATTCATGTTGCAGATCAGTGTGGGTCTAGCTTTTTGCTATCATTACTTCATTCCCTCTGAGCTGTGTACGCATGCCTTTGTAATCTCCTTCTGTTTATCCAGCAACTGTTGATAGAAAATAGCAAAACTGTAAGGCAGTGAAGTTTGCCTTATTGGCAAAACCTCCCTCCCACTCCCCTGACTTTTTGTTTTTCCCTGTTGCTATTTCTCGTCCACCTGTCCTCTTCCCGCTCGTTGGGCTGTCCACAGAGGAAAGGCTTGATCCTTTCCATAGCGGTCCTTCCCTTCAGCCTCCCCTTTGTGAAAATGCAAATGGTACTTAGTGAAGTACCAAGTGGCTCACCTTCTTCTAGATGCAGGAAACACTGCTTTCCTAACTCCGCACTGGTTATCTCAAGATAATGTGGAAAAAAATAATGCTATGCTTAACACCTTCAAGGTTTAGCCTTATAAAACTGTAAGTTCTAACAGTTCACAGATTATTTTTAGTCTGTTGAGACATTTTTCACTCATTGAAATAGTTGACTGTTCTCTAAATTTTATTTTTTGAAAGTGCTAGTCAGGGGGCTTGGTAATGAACGTGCAATGAGGTGAAGAGAGTGTAGGGCAGCAGAAGGACAAGCCCACGAGTCCACATTAGCTAGTTTAGCATTTTGCTCTCCATTTAACCTCCTCACTCCCGTTGTAGAGAAGATGGCGGAATGGTTTTTTTCTTAGTATTGATTATTAGGAGTTAGGAGTAACCACCCATGGTTAGCTACCCACTTACGATTTTACAGATGGTGATATGAGGTCTGTCCAGAAGGTATCCAACCATGTAATATAAAAAATAGAGACCTTTATTGAACAAGATAAAAGATACAAGAAACACTGTACGTAGGACAATGACACCTCAGTCCCCTTCAAAGTACGCACCTTGGGACCTCACTTAATCGTCCTAGTAGCCATCAGCTGCCCTGTTGTATTTTCCTGAGTCTCAGCCAGGGTCTGAAATCTCTTCCCTTTCAAAGGTGATTTTAGTTTGGGAAAGCCAGAAGTCACAGAGTGCCAAATCTGGGCTGTAGGGGGGCTGAGTCAGCTGGGTGATTTGATGTTTTGCCAAATAACTGCACCAGATGTGAGGCATGATTGGATGCATTGTCATGATGAAGCTGCCAATCACCAGTTGCCCATAGCTACAGCCTTCTGAATCATCCAGATAGCTTCCATGGAGGAATGTTCAAGCTTAATGCAAAATTTGATGCAGATTTGTTGCTCTACTTGCTCAAGTCATTTTGAATGCGATGGCCACACAGTACACATGCTCACTCAATGGCATCTACCGCCCCCCACTGACTAGTACAGTGAAGTCGTCATTGTTCACGCATGCACACTCCAGTCCACTCTCCTTGACTGCCAGGTTACATTGATGTAATGCAAACCATTCTCGTTATATTAACAATGACTGAACTTTTTCCAGATAGATCTTGTTATATATTCAGCTAACTACAGCCACCCAAACATTACAGGAATTCTGTACATGAAGAGAGATTATTGGGAAACAAATCAGAAGAAAACTCCTATAACTTGCATTATTTGATTAGCTCTGTTTTCCTTTCCAAACTGCTTAGCCTGACATGAATTCTGACGATATGTGTACACAGTAATCAAGTGTACAGTTTTCCCTCCCTGCTTTGATCCCGTGCTTTCTGTATTCTTACTCTGGTGATGTCCCAAATGCTATTGCAAGGAGGGCAGGGAGAAGGAGAAACTCAGTGATTGCCCCCAAGACACATGGTCCCTGGCTTGTCTGCTGCAAGAGAAAAATAGTTATTGTCTGGTAGGATACATTTGATATTCCCTTTACAGATCTGAGAGTTAGGTTCTGGGCGATAGCACAATATGCTTGTCGTCCCTGAAAGCACCTGCGTGTGAGGGCCCTCGTCACCAGGCTGTGTCCTGGAGCGAGCCTACCCTGTCTGCTCTGTCTGAATCACATTCGAAAAGCCGTCAGGGCCACTGTACCTTTGGCAGTTCTATCCTTTGATATAATTTTATAAGGGTAGGTTTTTTAGAAGTCCAGTGTTTTTCCACGAAAGTGTTTCCATTTTCACATAAAATAAGTTGTTTTGTGCCTGTGTCTTGTTTGACACACCAACTAAGCATCACTTGTTTTGAATAATTCATTGGTATTAAAATAGTTGCTATCTTATGAACTGAAACGGAGAAAAAAATGTTGCATGAAGTTTTTCAATTCAGCATGGGTAGCGCGCTTTAACGGATTGGTCTGTTCAGGTCCTGCTAAGGTTGCAGTAGAAGGCGTTGCGCATGTTTCTGCCGCAGCGTGCCCGCACTCCAGGAGAGCGTGTTTTACCATTAGGTTGCAGCTCTCCTGAAACTTCTTCTAGACTGTAGAAACTGGTCATTTGTTTCATTAGATTGGGAAAATGATTTTGGGAGCACACTGTCATAACAAATATACAGAACGAATATACATTTTTAAAAATTGAGGTATAACTGATATATATTAGCTTCAGATATACAATGTAATGATATTTGTATATATTACAAAATAATCACCACAGTAAGTCTAGTTAACATCTTTTGCCATACATTGTTACAGTTTTTTTCACTGTGACAAGAACTTTTAAGATCTATTCTCTTAGCAACTTTCAATATTCAGTACAGTATTAACTATAGTCACCATGGTGTATATTACATCCCAGGACTTATTTATGTATTTATTTCACAACTGGAAATTTGTGCCTTTGGACCCCCTTCACCCATTTCTATCCACCCCCAACTCTGCCTCTGACAAGCACAGTCTGTTCTTTGTATCTATGAGCTCAGCTTTTGTTTTTAGATTCCGCATATAAGTGAGATTATGTCTCATTTGTCTTTCTCAGACTTTTTTTACTTAGCATGCTCTCAATGTTCGTGTTGTTGCAAATGGCAACATTTTCTTTTAATTTTATTTCTTAATTGAATGTTTTGAGGTGACACTATTTAATGAAGGTAATCTAGGTTTCAGGTGCACAGTTCTGTAGCATGTTGTCTGTGTACCGTGTATTCACCCTGCCCAGTCAGGTCCCCTCTTCACCCTCCCCACCCCCATTGTCCATCTTTCCCTCTGGTGATCACCATACTGTCGTCTGTGTCTGTAGTTGTTGTTGTTGTTTTTTGCTTAATCCCTTCAGGTTTTTCACCCAGCCTCCCAACCTCCCTCGCCTCTGACAGCTGTCAGTCTGTTCTCTGTATCTATGAATCTGTTTCTACTTTGTTTGTTAGTCCTTTTGTTCATTAGATCCCACATATAAGTGAAATCGTATGGCACTTGTCTTTCTCTCACTGGCTTATTTCACTTAGCTTAATACTCTCCAGATCCACCCCTGTTGTCACAAAAGGTAAGATTTCCTTCTTTTTACAACCAAGTTGTGTAAATGTACCATTGTGTAAATGTACCACGACTTTCTTACTCTCTCATCTACTGATGGGCACGTGGGCTGCTCCCAAATCTTGGTTATTGCAAATAACAGGACTATATTCTTCTAACCAGTGTTTTCAGTTTCTTTGGATATATTCCCGGAAGTGGAATCACTGGGTCATAAGCAGTTCCGTTTTTAATTTTATGAGGTGCTTCCATGCTGCTTTCCATAGAGGCTGCACCAGTCTGCAGTGCATGAGGTTCCCCTTTCTGCACATCCTCACCAGCACTGGTAGTTTGTTGACATACAGATCAATGAATCAAAATAACAAGCCCAGAAGTAAGCCCACACCTTTATAGTCCATTAATATTTGACAGAGGAGGCAAGAACATACAATGGGGTAAAGATGGTCTATTCAATAAATGGTGTTGGGAAAATTGGACAGATATGTGCAAAAATGAAAAAAGACTACCTTTTTACACCAAACATGAGAATAAACTCAAAGTGGATTAAAGACTTAAATGTTAGGCTCCAAACCATAAAAACCTTAGAAGAAAACATAGTAAATTTTGGACATTTCTTGTAGCTATATTTTTACTGACATAGCTCCTTGGGCAAGGGAAACAGAAAATAAACAAATGGGACTGCTTCATGTTAAAAAAATTCTGCACGGCAAAGGAAACCATTAACAAAATAAAAAGACAATTCACTGAATGGGAGAACATATTCACCAATGATACGTTTGACAAGGGGTTAATATCCAAAATTTATAAAGAACTTGTAAACTTAGCACCAAAAAAATGAACAGTTAAATTTAAAAACTGTGCAGAGGACGTGAATAGACACTTCTCCAAAGAGGAGATACAGGTGGTCAACAGACATATGAAAAGGTGCCCAATGTCACTGATCATCTGCGAAGTGAAACCACAGCGAGACAATCACCTCACACCTATCAGAATGACTGTCATCAATAAATCAAGATTTCCGTCTCTTTATGGCTGAATAGTCTTCCATTTTTCAAATTATTTCAGTGATACTCCGTACAGGCGTGTATCACATTGTCTTTATCCATTCGTCTCACCATGGGTAGATACTTAGGGTGCTTCCATATCTTGGCTATTGTAAATAACGCCACAGTGAAGATGGAGGTACCTATATCTTTTCAAACTTAGTATTTTGAATTTCTTCAGATAAATAACCAGAAGTGGGATTGTTGAATGTAATGGTAATTCTATTTTTAATTTTTGAAGGCACCTTCATACTGTTCTTCATAGTGGCTGCACCAATTTACGTTTCCAAAACAGTGTCCAAAGGGTCGCTTTTCTCCGCGTTCTCATCAGCATTTATTTCTTGTCCTTCGGATCATCGCCATTCCAACTGGTGGGAGGTGACACCTCATCGCGATTTGCATCCCTGATGATTAGTGATGTTGAACATCTTTCCATGTATCTGTTGGGTTTTTGTATGCCAGATGGGAAAACGCCTGTTCCCATCTTCTGCCCACTTTTTAATTGTATAGTTTGTTTGAATCTATATTCTGAAATATTTATGAATATACCCAAAGAAAAGTCGGTTGTTACAACAGTAATAAGAGAAGTACAGCTCACTCTTTCACAAATGTTTCCAAATCACATTGGCTCATGTTGGTATGATAGAGTGTTATTAGGATTTGAATGCATTTTAACATTTAATTTCATAAAAATAAAGACTTGAGCCCCCCCCCCCCCCCGAAGGTGATATGTATGTCTGGTAGTTTTTAAAAAGAATCTCCTTTGGGCTGCCACACTCTTTACAGTGTTGTCCATGCAAATATTCTTCTGTGTAATTTACTTCCTTCCTCAGCCATGGGCTTCTGTTGACAGTTGTTTAGGCAGGTTTAGGTAATGAGTTTATCTTAATAGTCCTTATAATTCTTCATAAATATTACCAAAAATTTTCATTGTGGGACTAGTTAGGTCTTTTATTCATTTTTGTAAGAATCATAGATTTTTTAAGAGACTGCTAGAACCATGTTTATGTTATTGCCATTATCCAGATGCTGGTAGTAATTGTGAGCTCACACCCCTTTAAAACACATAGTCTGTGTAATTGTTAAAATACTGTAGCATGTGGGAAATCTTCAAAACATTGAGAAATAGAATGGAAGGTATAAAAAATGGAGAGAGCTGTGTCTTGGAAACAGTAAACGTTATAGAAATAGTAGTTTTTCCAAATTCAGTTTCTGTGCTTGGTGTGACTCCAGTTCTCAGTGACAAAGGAGTGGAAGTTGAGGAGGAAGGGATCCCCATTGCGTGTAGGTAGCAGTGTTTCCAGAAAACTCTGCTGTGTAGGAGCATAGAGGGGGGCAACTGGAGGGGGCCAGGAGAGTTGGTGATTCCTTCCTGTTTCAAAGATAAGAGAATCTAGAGCTGATCTGAGTGCTGATCTTGTTGGGACAGTATGGGGGGGGTGTTTTGATTCATTGGGACTGCGGGTGGTGGTGGGACATCGGTAGCTGTATGTGGTGGATCAAGGAAGGCTCCTGAGGAGCTGCGGAGAGGTAGAGGAATTGGCATTTGAAAGAAAGGGGAATTTGAGGGCTTGCATATTTTTCCGTGAAGAGTGAGGCTGTTGAGGATGAGGATTGAATAGAATGTGAGTATGTCGAAAGCTTGGGTAGAGAAAGCTTGAAAATGGGCATTTTGAGAAGTGAAAGAACCATTTCACTAGAAAAACATAATAAGATTGCTAGATAGTATTGTCTATAAATTTATAGTAATAGAATTCTGCCTACTTCTGTGGTTTTCCTCGCCCCTTCCCTTCCAGCAACTCTCAGATTTTCTGTTGCAAGTATGGGACAGGTAGGGTTCAGCTCAGAGTTTCGATCTTGAGGGAGGAGCTCATCGACCCCTCCTGCTGGCCCTGTGTGTTTAGAATAAACAGCCTCCACCGAACAAGGCTGCAGCCAGGGCACCCTGCTCTGGGGCTCCCTGTCCCGCTAGAGCAGGCTGGTAGAGGGGTGTTTAGGAAGTGGTTAAATGCAGCCATATTTAAGGTGCTTTGGGAAGTTGACTTAAATTAGTGTGAGGCAATTTTCAAAGTTTTCTATTGATTCTAACTGTTCTGGTGTCTTTTTTAAAAAAGTAAGTCTATTTAAAAATGTTTATCTTCCAGTTATTTGGTTGTAGAAAAATGAACAACAAAAAGGTTTTTTTTCTTAGAATGGAAAAAAAAGATGTGATATCTGAAGTTCATAACTGGTCTAATAAGATGTAAATTTTAGACAAAAAGTAGGGATTAGTATATTCAGAACCCATATTTGGAAAAACAATACAATCATGTTAGATACTAATCTCTGTCTCTGTCTCTCTCTCTCTCTTTTTTTAGGAAATAGTCTAGTAAGTTTAACCTTTCACTTATTTAATCTTCATGGATTAATTGAGTACTTCCATTTAGATATGATGAAACTTCGTAGATTTTTAGGTAAGTGATTCTAACCCATTTACAGTAGTAAGTTTTATACAAGAACTTAAAAAAATTTGGTGTCAGCTAGCTACTGCTCTAAAATAAACCACTCCAGATTGAATGGCTTAAAACAACAAGCATTCATTCAGCTCCTGAGTCTGTGGGGCTGTCAAATGCTGCTTCTGGCCAAACTCATTAATGCACCTGCAGTTGACAACGAGTTTGTTGCAAGGTGGCTTCGCAGGCCTCACCTCGCGGGGACCTTGGCTGGGACCACAGCCAAACACTGGGCTCAACTCCACATGGTCTCCTATTAAATTAAAAGAAAGTGGAGGAGTTTGGCACCATTAGATTCACATACAAGATGAAAGAAATATTTATTTACTTTAAAATACGAGGGGGGGACACAAACCTAGAATTTATTTATTAAAAATCGTGTATTCTTACAGGTTTTTAGATTTCAGTAGCCTTCAAAATACTCTCCATTTGATGCAGTATACCTATCGAGACTTTTTTCCCACTGCTCAAAACAGTTTTTGAACTTGTTGATTTTGATGTCTTTTAGTACTTCTGACATTTTTTTTGTTTCACCTCTTCCATTTCGGCAAAACAATTCCCTTTGAGGACTTTTTTCATCCAGGGAAACAAAAAGATCGTCACTTGGAGCGAGAGTGGTTGAATAGGGCAAGTGGGGCAGTGGGGTCATGGGGTTTTTGGTCAGAAGCTGCTGAACACTCAGCTTGGTGTGGGCCGGTGCACTCGTAAACCACCCATCATGAAAGGGGCAAATGTGTGGAAAGAGTCTTCAAAGAAAATTCACTGAAGCAAAACGCAGCCTTTCACAGCAAAGCCAGCTGGTATACTGCTACAGATGGGTTCCTAGAACATTCACCTAATGTGAGAAGCCTGTACTACAAGGGACCCGCCCTCCAGAAGATAATTTTGGTTTTTTATGGGTCCCCCCTCGTAAGCCGAGTTTGTTCAAAGAGCAGTAGCCAGTTTCCTAGGGAGAGCTGGTGAGCCTGGACCCCTGGATCCCGGAGCAAGTCAGGTGGAAATGGACTGCAGCTGAGGGTGGGAAGCTGCCATGAAGGTTTGGAGCCGTGGGCGGAGGGGGTGGTGAAGAACTGGGATGACTTTGCTGTCAGGCTCTCACATCGGCCACAGCTCTCTGACAAAGAGGACTCAATATCTGTCCTTTTGTGAATTTTGGAAGGCTAAAACTTTAAAAGATTGGGTAGATTACTTAGGACTCCTATTTTAACAGTAAACTTTAAAGATTATTTTGAATGTATATAAATATAGAGGGTAATATTTATTTAAGACTGCTCTGCTAGAAGAGAAGTTGAAGTTTTTCACTGAATAAAGAAATATGGCCCTGGCTGGTGTGGCTTAGTGGGCTGAGCGCTGGCCTGTGAACCGAGGGGGGTCGCCCGTTTAATTCAGGTCAGGGCGCATGCCTGGGTTGTGGGCCAGGTCCCCAGTAGGGAGCACATGAGAGGCAACCATATAATGATGTTTCTCTCCCTCTCTATCTCCCTCCCTTCCCTTCTCTCTAAAAATAAATAAATAAAGTTTAAAAAAATATATATATATGTTAGACAAAAATTGGTAGCATGAGGATTCTTTCTTAGTTTTTTAAAGAAAAATGCATTGTTTTCTTTCCTCTTAAGTACCAAAGTAAGATAAATTTATTACCTAGCAGTTTTGAGAAACTTTTTTTAATTTTTATTTATTTACTTTTTTAGAGAGGGGAAGGGAGAGAGAGAAGGAGAGAAACATCAATGTGTGGTTGCCTCTCGCATGCCCCCTACTGGGGACCTGGCCTGCAACCCAGGCATGTGCCCTGACTGGGAATTGAACCGGCAATCCTTTGATGCACCGGCTGGTGCTAAATCCACTGAGCCACACCAGCCAGGGTGGTTTTGAGAAACTTTTAATGCACATTTATTTGTAAATTGTATGGCTATAATACTGTACTAATACATTATATAAATTATAAAACACATACAAAAATAGATATTACAAGAGTTTATAAAAGGCTATTTTAAATGATGAGATCAAGGTAAACAGAATTTCAAATCTCTTCCTATCACCAATGGATTGTAGTTCACCGCCTTGGGCTTGGCTTGTATTAGTTGGAGATCACTAGTTTCAGATCGTCCTGCTGTTTGGGGCCACACACAGCTCCACTTCTGATCCTGGTCTACTCTTTCATGATAGCATAACAGACACTAAGTGAAAAAGAAAAGATTAACAGAAGATTCATCCCTACAAACTGAAAAATGAATTCAGATCCAACACTTATCTCACTGATGATGTGCTCATAGATAGATCATTTTTGTATACCCCAATACTTAAGCCGTTTAGCATCATAAATATTTTTGTCCACTGACGAAATTCTAGTACCCCCAAGAACAGTACCTGGCACAATAAATATTTGTTGCATGAATTGTACTGTTTGTATTAAACTAAGAGACTCTTTTGTCCTCTGAGTTTAATAGATTCACATTTTAAAAGAGAAAAAGAAAAATAATTTTATAATTTTGACACAAATACCTTCTCATTTAAAAGTTTCAAACAAGTTATGAATGCAAATGAATGGATTCTTTAGTTACACCTGTGAGTCATGAGGTGGTCATCATCTCTCTCTGAATCTGAGCAGTTAGCTGATAGCCATATGAGAAGTGTAAGTGGAGAACTTGTGATTATCACGGTTTTGTACTTGCACATGCCTCCCATCTACAGTATGATCAGGGGTCTTTTCCTGTGTTGCAGTTATGATCCAAGAAGATTACCACAGTCAGAACCCGTACCACAACGCAGTGCACGCTGCAGACGTTACTCAGGCCATGCACTGCTACCTGAAAGAACCTAAGGTGAGATGTGAACATTTACAACAGGTGAAAATCCTAAGAAAGCTTCTTTGCTTTACTTTCAAATACTTTTCCCTAAGTTAGTGATTTGGCTAAAAACCAGAAGTTTCCTTCACAAGAAAGAGATCTAGCTGGATCATGTTTCCAGTACGCCTGTACCAGGTCTGTCCAGAAGGTATCCAGCCATGTAATGTGAAAAAATAAAGATTTATTAAAGAAGATACAAGAAGCATTGTACATAGGACAGTGAGGCTTTGGTCCCCTTCAAAGTACATACCTTGGGACCTCATACAGTTCTCCCAGTCGCCATCAGCTGCCCCGTTGTGTTTTCCTGAGTCTCAGCTAGGGTCTGAAATCTCTTCCCTTTCAAAGGTAATTTGAGTTTTGGGAAAAGCCAGAAGTTGCAGGGCACCAAATCTGGGCTGTAGGGGGGATGAGTCACCTGGGTGATTTGATGTTTTGCCAAAAAAGTCTGTGTAAGATGTGATGCATGAGCAGGTGCATCGTCGTGATGAAGCTGCCAATCACCAGTTGCCCATAGCTGCGGTCTTCTGAATCATACAGATAGTTTCTGGGAGGGATGTTCAAGCTTAAAGCAAAATTTGATGCAGATTCATTGCTCTACTTGCTCAGGCATTTTGAATATGACAGCCACACAGCACACATGCTCACCCAACCTCATCTACCGCCCCCACTTACTAGTACAGTGAAGTCTTCATTGTTCATGCATGCACATTCCAGTCCACTCTCCTTGGCTGCCAGCTTACATCGATGTTGCGCAAACCAATCTCGTTACATTAAAAATGGCTGGACTTTTTCTGGACAGACTTCGTAAGTGCTCACCTGGAGAATGGGTGACTGTCGAGAGACCAGGCGGACAAGGCCAAGCGAGGGCCAGGTTACGGAACCTCAAGCACTGTCAGGATGCTTGGCCCTTCCACTAAGCTCTTGAGGACAGGGACTGACCAGTCAGCTCAGTGCATGAAGAGGGAACCGCTGAAGGGAAAACTGTTCTGGCTGTTGTATAAAAGTCAGTCAGGCAAGAGCAGGAGCGTGAATACCAGTCCGGAGCTGTTTCAGTGCTCCGTGAGAGGGCGTGGTGACCTGAGCAAGGCAAACACTTTTGGGAAGGAGGAAGGTAGATGGTTTGTAAGACCTCGTGGGGACCCGAATGACTAGGGTTTGGTGTCCCAGAGCATTTGGGGAATGAAGCAGGAATCGATGAAGACTGCCTTGGGCGGCTGAGTAGAAGGCGGAGTCTTGTGTGAGAGAGTGCAGGAAAAGGAGCAAGTGCGCGGGGAGGGCTGCAGAGATGGCGACTTCCGTTTTGAATCCGTGGATTAAATGTATTTGTGTGATACCCACGTGGATGTCTGTCTAGTGGAGAGCTGGGTAAAAGAAGCTGAAGTACAGGAGAGAAATCAACTTTAGAACTTACTTTCCCTTCACAGAACTTTTAAAAATTCAGTTGTTTCTTTTCATGTTTCTGTGTTCAATAATTTACTTTAATCTGTCTGAGATTGATTGATATCACATGTAATCATGCATGACTTTCTTTTTAAGTCTAATTCTAGGTTATTGGATTCTCCCAGGATGGTACATGTCTGTTCTTCCACCACATCCCCTCTGCTTTAGTTTTAGAATATGACACTTTGTGTACTGCTTAGTAAATCACTCGTTCATGACATATCCGTAGCCAGGCCCGCACGCTTCCGTGTGGAGGAGGGGAGGTTGCTTCATGCGCGGCGTGCTTGTACCGTGTGCCTCTGTCCTCTTGAGCAGGAAGCAGTGCTTTAAAAATCTGTATTTTTTAAATACTTCACAAATCCTAAAGAGGAAATTACTTTCTTCATCAACTTCTCCCCGTTCATTGAGCTTCTCCGTATACCAGTTACAGGCAATACAAATATAAATAATAACTGTTCTGTGCCTTCAGGCAGCTCAGTTTTCCAGGGCATTTAAGCCCTTAGACAGTGATTGTTGGGGTTTTTTTTTGTTTTGTTTTTTTTTCAGGCTAAGATCAGCTTGACACAAGGGATAGAAAAAGATTCATTCTGGCACAGAGAGAAAATATTAAAATTTGAATCTAAATTTATTTGTCATTTTTTAAACATTTCTCAATGGTCACATTTAATCATGTGCAATATATGTTAATTCAATATCACAGTCCGTAAGTGTATTGACGTGGGTGATATATGCTCACTTTTTTTAACTGCTAGGGCACAGGACCATACAAGTTTAGAGGGCATTGACCTAATGTTTCCTAATTAAAAGCATGTTCTGCCGACTTTTATTATGGCCAGACCAAGGAAGTGCAGTAGGAACACAGTCGGCCATTGCTGGGGAAGGGGCTGCAGGCTGAGAGCAGGGGCTGAGGGGATAGTCAGTGGAGTTGGGCCTTGAAGATGAGAAGAAGCTGGCCAGGAAAGGAGAAGTGATTCATGAGAAGCAGGTGATAGATGTATCAAGGTGATCATTTCTTATCATTCGAATAAAAGTAGTAATGATTATTGAGTAAAAGGTATAATTAACATTACTTTTTCTCACATGAACACATTGTGTACACTGTTCTGAACATGTACCCATCCATTGGGAGAGGATTTTATTAGACTTGACATACATAGACTTCTGCTCCGTGACTACTCAGTAGCTTCCTTACACATTAGGACATCAGAAATAACCTTGCATTGTAGATTCTTTTTTTTTTTAAAGATTTTATTTTTATTTATTTATTTTTAGAGAGAGGGGAAGGGAGGGAGACAGAGAGGGAGAGAAACAGCAATGCATGGTTGCCTCTCACATGGCCCTCACGGGGACCTAGCCTGCAACCCAGGCACGCGCCCTGACTGGGAATCGAACCGGGGCCCCTTGGTTCCCAGCCCGCACTCAATCCACCGAGCCACACCAGCCAGGGCTGCATTGTAGATTCTTAATTGAAATTCAATGAACAGTTTGTGATAAACAAACACCCTCACTCGCAGGACTTCTACTGTATTGCACACTTAAAGATTTGTTAAAAGGGTAGATCTCATGTTAAGTGCTCTTATTAAAATATTTTTTTAAATCTCATAGGTTGTCTTTGTTTGGTAATGGCTAGGGAAATAAAAATACACAAACCTGAGTTTATTGTTTTAAAATTTTCTTTCTCAAAAAGATGGCTTATGCTTTAACGGCCATTGTAATTAAGCTTGTTTAAAACGAAGCAGGGTAAGGATGAGCTCCGTAAACTCCCTGTGGGCTGGGCCACCGTCACACCGTGCCCACCCCCAGTGCCGTGCTGAGGGCGGTACCAGCAGGGGCTTGGTGGCCTTAATGAACAGTCTGAAAACACAGCAGGGGAAGACACTGTCAGCACTGCCATTTGGGGCTAATTCAAAAGTATTGTCATGGTATAGAGTCGATTTCAAATATGACTGTGATTAATGATTCTTTTGTTAACTCTAGCTTGCCAACTCCGTGACTCCTTGGGATGTCTTGCTGAGCTTAATTGCAGCTGCAACTCATGATCTGGATCATCCAGGTGTTAATCAACCTTTCCTTATTAAAACTAACCATTACTTGGCAACTTTATACAAGGTTAGTGCAGTTTTACCATCACAATTTCATATTCTTGCATTCCTGAAAATGTTTCATGTTTTTAAGAAGTGAAAATGGTTAACAAATTCTCAATGAATGTTAGAATTTTAACCAGATTAATATTACTCCCAAATCTTTATGTTCAAAACGCAGATTTATTACCATTAGATGACTCAGATATGCCTTTTTTTTTTTTTTTTTGTAGAATACCTCAGTACTGGAAAATCACCACTGGAGGTCTGCAGTGGGATTATTGAGAGAATCTGGTTTGTTCTCACATATGTCATTAGAAAGCAGGTAGGTTGGATCCAGACAAATTTAATTTGCTATGAACTATGAAAATTAAGTTGACAAAACAATTGTATAAAGTTTTAAAGTTATGATGTTTGGGTGTTCCACAGTTTTCAGTTTTTGTTAAATTCAGTGGGTAAATTATTTTATTTTACAAATTTATATCAAAATTTTAGTGATTTAAACCTATTCTACAGTACAGTTAGTAGTATATTTTTTAGTGAATGTTATGAAAGATCATCCCATAGATTTGAGTCCTATAAAATTCACTCCAAATACACAATGGTTTGGTCACAGTTTGCTGCTTATTATATAAATAGTATTACATATTTCCATTTTATGCTAATTTAAATAAAACCTGAAGTTCTAGGTAAATGGCATAGAAAGTAACATTCTCTATAACAAATAGATTCATTAAAAAATCTATCTTGGGCCCTTGCCGTTGTGTCTCAGTTAGTTGGAGTGACATCCCACACACCAGAAGGTTATGGGTTTGATCCCTGGTCAGGGCGTTCCTGGGACGCAGCCAGCCAGTGGATGTTTCTGTCTCACATCAATGCCTCTGTCTCTCTGAAATCAATAAACATAGTTAAAAGACAAAACAAAAATATTTTAGAAAGTTTCAAAATTGATAAGTAAAAATAATGCTTTGTATCCTTGATAGCATAGTTCTGAAGTCACTTCTGGAGCTCCAGGAAAGAAGAGAAAATACTAATTTCGTGGAGTAGATCATTTATTGTTAAGCAGGCCATTTGAAAGCCTAATAAAAAGCATTAATGTAAATAAGTCCATTGTCTATAATCAGAGACTTTAATAATGAATGTCTCACAGAGAGAAGATGCACTTAAGAAAACCGTGAAAATGGTTACATAAACCAAGTAATTCTAGAAAAAAGGTGAGGAATAAAAATGTTTGGGTGGCCCTGTCAGATAGCTCAGGTGGTTAGAAAGTTGTCCAGATACACCAAGGTTGTGGGTTCGATCCCTGGTCAGGGCACTTACAAGAATCAATCGGTGAATGCATATGTAAGTGGAAAAATAAATCGATGTTTCTCTCTCTGTCTCTCTCAAATCAATAAATAAAAACTAAAAAATATACTTGGGTATTATAATTTAAGTTACTATCATGGTTCTCTCCTTTTTCCCATTCATGAGTTGAAAATTTAACTGTTTTGTGTAATGACCATAAGAAAAAAGCAGGACTTTATTTTTTATCTTTTAAAATCTTTATTCATGGATACCATTTGAAGTTATGACAATATTTCTGGTAAATAAACTTATTTCTTGCTGAGTACAAATATAAGAATTGCTTAAGCCATACAGATTTTATACATAGACATTATCTTGTCCTTGATTAACATAGATTAAAATGTTTGCTTTGTTATTCCTTTTTTATCATGTTTCACATTTGATGATTAACCCTGTTAAATCCTCAGATTTAATATAAGTAAAAACTGAAAATAAGGAACACTACATAACAGCATTCTTTTGTTTTCTTTGTTTTTCCTGCAATATTAAGTATTGTGAACCTTTTAACCCATTGACAGTTGTTTACCCCTCATTGTACAAAGGCAACGTTTTCTATGGCCCACTGGAAAAAAAGGCAGGGTTTTGTTTTTTTTAGGTTTATTCCTCTTGTTACTTGTCTTGAGACAGTTTTTTAAAATATCATGTATTTTTTATTTCTATGAGCACGTTACCTTTTACCTTCCAGAAAACTTGAGTAGTCATTTAGATAGTTGATTGATTCTTGAATATACATATACAACTATATCCGACTATTCAACTACATATACAGCCATGTACAACTATTGAACTATATATATTTGAATCTAAACTTTCTTAAACCGTTTGGTAGACCTTCATCAGGATTTAATAAGGCATCTTAGTCAAAACGTCTACAGTAATCAGCCGTTGGCTCTTTTTCCTCCATTTGAAACTTCCTTCTGCCTTTCAGGTCTCAGACACCAAAAAAGAAAGCAAAGTTGTTTACCCCCAACACATCCCAGCAAAGAATTTTCTCAAAAAATGTACCAATTTTATGTATTTTTTATTTTAGGCAAATAATTACACCTTGGCTAGACAAATAAAGGCACTCTTACCTTCACCTGAGGATGTGTTTATTGATTTTAGAGAGAGACAAGGGGAGGGGGAGGGAGAGAAACAGTGACCGTGTGCCTTTCTCATGGGCCCTGACTAGGGACCAAACCCATAACCTAGACATGTGTCCTGACCAGGGACCAAACCTGCAATCTTCTGGTTTACAGGATGACAATCCAACCAACTGAGCCACACTGGCCAGGGCAATAAAGGTACTTTTTGGGGATGTTTGCATATTGGTAGTTCTCTACAAACTTTCTTGTTTTAGTTTTGATTATTTTAGAGGGTTTTTTTTTTTACGTATTCTTAAAATTAATTTTTTTTGATACATTAAAGTTGAATGGGAGTTAGAATATTATTAGGGCTCTATGAAGCTTCTGAATATTAAGTTTAAGAAAAAAATCAAGAAATAACTGCTTAATTGAAAGTCTTGTATTTTCTCTTCTATATTTTTCCAACTCCAGGAAACAAATGGAGGCTCAGATAGGTGCTTTGATACTAGCCACAGACATCAGTCGCCAAAATGAGTATCTGTCCTTGTTTAGGTCCCATTTGGATAGAGGTGACTTATGCCTTGAAGATGCCAGACATAGGCATTTGGTTTTACAGGTAAAATGGGTTCTATCTCTAGGGTAAATTTTATGTGACTAGTAGAATAAAAATGAAACATCCTAGTGTAGCGATGGGAGTGGTTAAACCTTGAGAGAAAGCTAGGGTCCCCTTCCTGGACGGAGAGCCCACCCCCGAGGAGAGCGCTGTTGCTTTTGCATTATTCACACTTGAGATTTCTAACAAAAACAATTTTTGCAAGATTAGGGTACCATCAACTAACAGCATTTTATTTTAATAAGTTCTCACATCTAAAAAATAACAGGAAATTGGGTGATTTCTTTGTAGCTTTATGGTTAATCCAGGACTTGTGCTCAGCTATGTAATTAGGTTCCCAGTCTTGCGGCATTTCTGGAGAAATGGTAGACCTAATAGAATCATGAAGTTAATATAAAAAAATGAATTTTCTGTTGCAACATTTTCTTTTTAAAAAAGGTATTCTTTTTATCACTATTAGAGTAGATTTAAACTTAGTACAATTGAAATTTTACTTTTTTTCTTAAAACAATTCCAATGTTTTGCTTGCTAGATGGCTTTGAAATGTGCTGACATTTGCAACCCATGTCGAACCTGGGAATTAAGCAAGCAGTGGAGTGAAAAAGTAACAGAGGAATTTTTCCATCAAGGCAAGTTCCCGTACTGAATGCTGATTAATCTGCCCGGTTCATATTTTAAGCATCAGATGGATAGAATAACTCACACATTTATAGGAGTCTAGTGTTAGATATTGATATTTTTAGTGGCAGTTTACTGTAGACGTACATACACCCAATGATGTATAAATTGAGCATCTGTTTTGAAAATTAGCAGTTCCTTGAAATCATCAGGTGTGTATGCATGCACTTACGAACAGACACGGATCAGGTTGGACATTTAGCCGACCAGAAAGATTTCCCTGACCTCGCCCTCCTTGTCCTGTGGGGAGGGCACAGCCACGTGAACACCTAAGACATTTTTGTGACTTAAAGCCAGGAGCCAAGGATCTTCATTTTATGCACCTTCCTTTTTAAGATTTAAATTAAAATGCAAACAGTATTGAGGTAAAACACCTAGTAAAAGTTTTCCACCTCCTCCATTTAAAATAGGATATCAGCTTGGCAACTTTTTCTGTGTGTGAATAACTTAAAGAACTAATTTAGAAGCTTTCCTCTCATGAGAATTAAATATGGTACCTTTTTCCTAAGGAATCTACAGGTAAGATGAAGACTTTAATCATATGCTTAACCAATAGGTATGTTCCATATTGATAGTTCTATCTCTCCTTGGTTTTCATTTCCAGGAGACATAGAAAAGAAGCACCAGCTGGGTGTGAGCCCGTTTTGTGACCGTCACACCGAATCTGTCGCCAACATCCAGATTGGTAACTATGCGCAGACACAGCCTTGTTAACGGCATGCTGTGATTTCAACTTTGTCAGGAAAGAGATATACATTTGAAATATAAAGTATTAAAATGATGCCCATTTCTGTTTTTTAAGTAATTAAAAAATTTTAACCTTGTTTTTCCTTTTTTTGGTTCATACAGTTTACTCTCATTTGACTTCAGGTTGTAAAAAGCATAATTCTTTCAGACCATGTAACAATAACTTTGTTTCTGTGGTGAACTGAAATAATACAGTATTTGCCCATGTGGGAGCTTTTTTGCATAATTCTAGGACTGCCATTTTAACATGAAAAAAGGCCCCACTGACCATGAATGTATATGAAGCCCAGTTTGCACTGTTGCTTACTCTTTATCACCGCCTCTTGGCTAAGTGTGATTCCTGTACATCTTGCACAAGCCTCTTGAAATCTAGTCTCGAATTGTCCCCCCAACAATTTCCCCTCATTTGCCTAGAGCAGCTTAGGACCCGACAGCGTTCTGCAAGTCCACGCTGCCCCTTTACTCTCTGTGCCTCGGCAGTCCTCCCCGTCTGCCTCATAGACTCCTTTTGCTTGTCATGCCCTCCAGAAGCCACCTTCCACTCTCTCCAGGCACTTAGTCCTCTCCCAGGTCCTTTCTGGCCCCAGTGATGTATTCCCAAGGTCAGCGCTGCACCTGGGAGCCGCAGGTGCTCGAGAACTACCTGTTGAATGAATTGTACCAGGGAGAGAGCGTGATGAAGTTGCTGTGATGGGAGGCTGTGCAGGTTGTTGCGGAAGAGCCCAGGGAAGACTGACGAGGGCCAGGTGTGGAGTAACTCAGAAGGGTATCGAGGGCTGACTGTTTTTTTGGTAGCTGGTGTTGAGCAGAGCCTTTGAGAATTGGATTGAACATTGTGAAATGTGCACACAAACTTCAGAAAGATAAAGTTTCTAGAAATTCAGAAGGTAGCTCAAGACTGTGGCATAATACTCTGAAGAGGCCTGTGCTGTAGGTTCAGAAATTCAGAAACATAATTCTTACTGTAATCGCAAAAGGGACGCATGTGGAAGACGGGGTGGTCACTGCCCTGACTGCAGAGGGGTGCGTGAAGAAGTGTCAGGCAGGAAGCGTGTGACACAGACCTGTAGAAACGATTCAGGGACCGGGATCTCCCTGGACTGGCCAGGAAAGCTGCCAAGGGTCACAGAAGGATGAGACACGACGGAGCTGTTCTGCCCTGGTTCGCAAGTGTCTTCAGACATCAAAGAACAGATTAAGTGTAGGCAAAGGGGGATTGAAGTTAGATGAAAGGGTAGTAAACTCTCTTTAGCTACTTTAAATGTCTTTGCTTGAGTAAATTGCTCCCTAGATTAATGGGAGGACTTGCAAGTGAGGTTTTTTAAATTGCAGTATTTAAAATGGAAATCTAGAAGCTAGATGCCTTAAACTGTTCACCTCAGTCTGTGTATCTTGTCAGTGTTGGAGAGTTCTAGAATGGATTACCAGAGGGCATGATAATAGTTGACGTCTACTGATTCCTCTCAGCCAGGTCCTGCTGGTATTCTCTTTTTCAGATGGTTTGTCGTTACAGTTAACAGACGTTGGTCTTTCTGATAGCAAATCGCAGGTAAAAGGGGATGGAAAGGCTCTATTTCTAGGGTAACTCATGCGATGGTTAGAATAACGTCTTGCTGAGCAGTGATTACTCAGAGCCAGCAGGGTAAGTAGAAGTCATGTTTATTGATTGATTTTTTAGAGAAGAAGGGGAGGAGAGAGAGAGATGTCGGTTTGTTGTTCTACTTATTTGTTCATTCGTTGGTTGATTCTTGCGTGTGCCCTGAGCAGGGGTGGGACCCGCAACCTTGGCAGAGCCGACACCGCTCTAGCCAGCCGAGCTGCTCGGCCAGGGCAGAAGTCATGTTTAATTAGTACAGTTTCCTTCTTTGATAGGAACACTAGTTTCGTTGGACAAGAATGTCCCATATTGGTAAGGGCGAGGTGTTTGGCGAGGCGCTGGGACCTGTGGCGGGGGCTCGGGCTGGGGGCTCAGGGGGCCACAGGGGGTCGAGCAGCTGTTGGGAGTCCCGCCCTCCCAGCAGGTGCTGCATGGCTCTGACCTCGGCCTCAGCCTATTTGTTTTTTCAGGTACTTAAGACCTAAAAGAAATTTTAGGTTAACATAGAGCCGGAAGTGATAGTTAATTTGTTAGACGTTAGAGGCAGGAAGAGTGGGAGAACCAGATGAGATGAGTCACACAAAACTCACCGACAGTGGGTTTCTGCGTTTGGGTACAAACCTGCAGCCGCTTGTGCTTTGGTGGCGGCACCTGGAAGAGCCAGGACGCTGGGCGGCAGGCCCAGCCTGGCGTTGGTGTGAGGGTGGCGTCCAGGGAGCTGCTGCGTGTGATTGCCCTGATGCCATTTTCCTATGTTTGTCCTTCTCCCCGGAACATGGATCTGTCCCTGGCCACCCTAGAACTGTGCTGGCGTGTAGTAGGTTCTCAGCTAACATGTGTGGAGGGGATGGAAGAAATGACAGAAAGCGTTACTTCTGGTATCCTGACTACTATTTCAGGTCCCATAGTTTGTACACTTAAAACCCCGGCCATCAGACCGTGGGTGACCCCTGAGTGGAAGTGGGTGCCGACCGCTTTCATCGCAGTGGGTTTGTCGGCTGAGAGGAAGCTGTGCTGTCTGTGGTCAGCATGAGCTTTTGCTGGAAAGAAAAGGTTTTGGAAACTAGTTTATACAACCAGTGGTAGAATTTGAATGTACATTTTTCCTGTCTCTGACAGATCAAAAGTTAGGAAGATAACATCATTTGTTTCTCCTAATATCTATGATTTCTTTGGTGAGGCATTTTCTGTGAGGCTTCTGTCCACGCTGTGAGGTGCTTTGTGATGTTAAATGAGATGCAGTGTGCAGTTGAGGGCTGCATAAAGGTGCACACAGTCCTGAAATCACCCTTTTCTTTTCTGACTGTGAATTAAGGGAGATCAATATATGAGTTGCTCATAAAGTAGGACCCTGGTACACTTTTGCTGTTCACATTAATAATTGTTTTAACCAATTTCTGGTCTGTTGAAACTCATATTTTTGTCAGGAGTTTTGGCTTGTAAGTTTCAAGTTAAATAAAATGGCTTATTGTGGTCATGACCAGGTGGGAAGATTAGGATCGCAGAGGGATGTCACCCCAGCTTCTCTTCCATTCAGACGTGCCCCCACAGTCCTGGGGTAGACTCCCTCGTAGCCCCCAGCTGGCTCATTGGAGCTGTCTCTCAGGTTTTGTTACGCACTGCCGTCCGCAGAGTTGATACGGTCACTGTGTGTTTGCTTGAATAAAAGGACACGGTTGTGCAGCTGAGAGGAACAGTCAGAAGATTTGATTTGTTTGTTACCTAAGCAATAGAGTTACTTAAGAAATAGAGTCTTCAGAGAAGATTTTTAAATGTACACACACGTTAGAATCTTTAGAAAAATAAGGTTTAGGTAATTTTGGAATAGGACTTGAGAGTAAACACTGTAGAGACATTTTAAAGATAAAGTTTCGGAACATAGGTTGATACCATTTTTCTCTTACTTTCTTAAGGTTTTATGACTTACCTAGTGGAGCCTTTGTTCACGGAATGGGCCAGGTTTTCCAATACCAGGCTGTCCCAGACAATGCTCGGACACGTGGGGCTGAATAAAGCCAGCTGGAAGGGGCTGCAGAGAGAACAGTCCAGCAGCGAGGACGCAGAAGCTGCCTTTGAGGAGTTGAACTCACAGTTGTTACCTCAGGAAAACCGGTTGTCGTAACTGCAGAGTCAGTGCGGTGACTGCCTCCGGGAGGCGCTCGGAAGTGGGAGGTGGGGCGTGAGGTGAGAGCACTTACTCTTGACCACAAGGTTTCCGAGTGAATGACGCCGCACTATTTGTGTCCAGGATTTCCTCTGTCGGATCATTTGAACCCACTTTTTAACTGTAAGACCTGAACATACAGCAATATGGATTTGGCTCTCACGTGAAACCTTGCGTCTGCAAAGCCCAGCAGGAGCGAATCTGGAAGGAATAACAAAGGAAGTTGTGTGGAGTGCCACGTGCTTCTCAAAGCATTTATTCTTCGTACCATGACACTTGAACTGAGTCTTTCAGCAGAAATCTCTTGGAATTGAACCAGTCTGATGCAACCTTGTGTGTCTGCACCTTCCACTAAGTTCTCGCTGAGAGATTGGGAATGTGAAGTGCCCAGCCTCTGCTGCCTCCGGCAAGACTCGATGTTTACAAACCAACTCTGAAATACTGCTTCTAAATTTGCCTTGGAGCACAATAGTGAAGGAACCACTAAGCATTTTATAGATCAAACTTTAAACTGCAGCTCCTTCCCCCTGGTTTGCCTTTTTTCTCCTTTGGATGCCACCAAAGCCTCCCCTTTGCTATGGTTTGATTTTGTGCACTGGAAACCGTGCATTACCCCAGAGTACGCCACGCTTCCCCTGCAGTGCTGTTTGGCAGTGCGGTTTTTTTTAACTCTTGGTTTTTAATTTGGGGCGGGAGGGGAAGAACACCAATGTCCTAGCTGTGTTATGATTCTGCAGTGAAGACATTGCATGTTGTTTTCACTACTGTACACTTGACCTGCACATGCAAGAAAAGGTGGAATGTTTAAAACACCGTAATCAGCTCAGGGTATTTGCCAATCTGAAATAAAGTGGGATGGGGAAGTGTGTCCTTCAGAGCAAGGGTACTAAAGTCCCTTTCGCTGCAGTGAGTGAGAGGTATGTTGTGTGTGAGTGGCCGGATGTGTGTGTGTGTGCATGTTTGTGCATGTGTGACTGTGCATGTGTTCTATTTATCCACGTGGGAAAGGATTGGATATGTAAGTTTCTATTTATTATTTTGGAATGGGACGTAATGAGCAGCCACACTTGGGGGAGGGAAAGGTAGGTAAGCTGTCACAGATGCTCCAGTTGCCTTAAACTATGCACAAAGCTAAGTGACCAAACTTCTTGTTTTGATTTGAAAAAAGTACATTGTTTTCTTGTTTCCCCCCCCCACCCCGTCCCCTGCCTTTTGATGAAACGATACCCTTTGATGGGTCTTTTGATGTGAACAGATGTTTTGTAGGACAAAAATCTAAGGACTAATTTTAAACTTCAAACATTCCACTTTTGTAATTTAAATTGTTTTATGTATAGTAAGCACAACTGTAATCTAGTTTTAAGAGAAACCAGTGCTTTCCTTTTAGTTCAATTGTATTTCCCTTGTTACTGTAAAAGACTGTTTATTAATTATGTTTACAGTTTGTTGCAACAGCCATTTTCTTGGGAGAAAGCTTGAGTGTAAAGCCATTTGTAAAAGGCTTTGCCATACTCATTTTAATATGTGCCTGTTGCTGTTAACTTTTGATAAATAAAAACCTATCTTTTCACATTTTTATCTTTGATATTTACCTTATAATTAATCCTTTGGAAGTCATAGTGCTAAATTTCTAGGAAATCAAAGCTGTAGCTTTTTGGCTATAGCATTCACTTATCAGATATGTATTCAGGCAAAGCTGGGTGCAGGCGCAGTCCTTTGGGGTGATCTGCACCTCACCAGCGAGCAGGCTGACCCTTGGTTACGTGGTTTGCTCAGAGGTCAGCTTTGAGCCCAGGCCTCTTGACCCCACAGCCTTTTGTTCCCACAGTGGTAAATTGCACAAGACTCAGCACCTCTTGCAGGTACTACGGTGCTATTTGTATTGGCCTTTTTAAAGTAATAAGAAATGGCCACTTAATTCTACTTGATTGACATTGATGTAAGAAAGGTGCTACTGGGCCTCTTCTGTATCTTCCCAACTCCAGTTCATTAGAAGGGATGCAGTGCAGACTTTAAAATCAAACATTGTCATTATTGGCACAGAAGAGTGACGTCCAACAGAAATGTAATGCTAGCCACGAAAGTGATTTTCAATTTACTAGTAGCCACATTGAAAAAAGGAAAATGCCATTTATTCCGATATATGTATATATACTTCATCATTTCTATATGTAGTCATTATAAAAAGCAATTGAGATGTTTAAATTCTTTTTTTTTTGGTACGAGTCTTTGGAATGTGGTATGTATTTTACACTTACAGCACATCTCAAGTCATACTGGCCACATTCCAACCGCCAGTATCCGCATGTGGCTCGTGGCTACCATACCGGACAGTGTGGGTACAGAAGTCTGATGGCAGCAGAGCTGAGCGTTCCTGGGGCTCAGCTGCCCCTTAGATGAGGTGGCTTCACCTTGGCCAATTGGATGCATCCAGAGTCTGATAAAGATCTTTGCATAGACCAAGTGAGCTTCATAGACCAAGGGTGTCAGCCCATGGAGAGTGGAACGATCTCATGGGAAACTCACATTAACAACACTCTCAGTAACTGATGTTTTTAAAAAGTGTTAATATTTAAATTTATAATGGGAAATAAAACTATCAATCATTCTCTCCCTTTAGGCAGATCTTCGCAGATCTTCAGCTGGTTACTTGGTGAGCATGGAGTCTGAGCAAGGGAAGCAAGTTGCCTCATGCGTCCGTCTCCCTGTGGGCCATACCTGCTGATATTCATGTTTATGGAGCAGGGTTCCCTCTTCCTGTGGACGATGCTACAGGGTCTCTGCCAGTAGCTGCTTCTCCACGTCAGCTTCTGAGTGGCACTTCCAGTAGATATGTCAGTACCTTCAGCTTTGTCTCGTTTGAACTGGCCTGGGCTCCATCTGCCTGTGTCTGATTGATTGCTTCTGCTCTGATCCACTGTTTCTTATTGATAGTCAAAGGATTGTCTTATTTCCATTCTCAGGGGAGACTCCTCAGGTTGCTCCCATTTCCTGCCTAACACATACAACACACCCATTGAACTGTTTTGTTTTTTTGTTACATATATGTGGGGATCATTGTCTATAGCTCTTTTTAAATATGACCTATATGAGTGGGGACCAAAAAAAACTGGAATTTATAAAAAATTGTGTATTCTTACATGTTTAAACCTCAGTCACCTTCAAAGTACTTTCCATTTGATGCAATAGAACTATCAGGACTTTTTTTTCCACTGCTCAAAACTGTGTTTGAACTCGTCAATTTTGATACCTTCTTGTGCTTATGCCATTTTTTGTTTCACTTCTTCTGCATTGGCAAAACATTTCCCTTTGAAGGCTTTTTTCATCCGGGGAAACAAAAAAAGTCAATTGGGGTGAGACTGGGTGAATAAAGAGGGTGGGGAACTGGGGTCATGTGGTTTTTGGTCAAAAACTGAACACTTAGCATGGTGTGGGCAGGTGCGCTCGTTTACCACCCATCATGAAATGGGCACACACTTTGAAAGTCTTCAAAAAAAGTCAGTGAAGCCGAACTCAGCCTTTCACTACCACGCCAGTTGGCACACTGATACAGATGGGCTCCTAGAACACTCACCCAGCGGGGGAAAGCCCGCGCTACAAGGGGACTGCCCTCCAGAGATCATTCCGGTTTTTGTTGGGTCCCCCCTCATATTCCTTGAACTTTAATTTTCTAGAGAAATTTGAGGAAACAAATAATTTAGAAGACCACATTTAAAATAAGTCATTAAATATATTATGGAACAGAATGCAAAATTTTAAAGATACAACAGGAGACTTCAAAGAATTGTTGAGCATGAGCAGTCATTGGAGTTGTAGACCCAACGCTTCAGTTGTAGGGGGTTATCTCCTCTGCCTGGGGTAAAGGTCCCTGGAGAGAAAATTTTGGCAAGCCTTAACTTAATGAAAAAAAAAAAAACCTGGTTGCTAGTCAATATTTGTAACTCTGTAAATGTGATGGTTCACAATGACTCTACGTTATAAAATAAGTATTTTATGTCCTTTGCAAACCTGGGAAATACATTTGTACCTGACATACAGGTTTAGAGGTGCTAGTAATTCTTTGAAGATTCCTATAACAGTCTTTTTCCAAAATGTTTTCTTGGCTCTTAAAGCTTTCAATTTTCTTAAAACTTTCACATCAGAGGTTTACAATGTTTTCATGTATACTTTTTTAAATGTGTATTTTGTTTAAATCCCCACCCAATCAGTATCTTCTGCTTGGGAAAATATATAATGACTGATGGCTACTATGCATTCAGTAATGGTTTTAAATAAAGGTGCGTATTAAAACACCATAGTATAAGCATACATTTGAACCATAAGATTGTACGGATATGCGCAAAACTTAGTCTGAGCCATTTCTTACTTGCTAAGGCTCTGCAGACAGCCTGTCTTTTGGAAGGCCCCTGGAGGTCCATGGTGGAATGGCCGTTCTTGGGGGTGAGCTGACTGGTGGGATGAGGAGGGGACACAGGTCTCCTCCCTCTTGTCTCTTGTTCTCAGCAGAGCTAGCGTAAACTGGGCCACCAGTGATTGTTGAACAAAAAACTTGGTGTTTTAATGATGTGTTTTCCTATTTAGCTGTCTATCATTAAGAGAAATTATACTGAAACTAGTCTGTTTATGCTGAAGTTATGTGGTAAGCAATATCCAAGTACCTGTTGTGTGCAGAGCACTGCACTGGATGTAATAAAGGTATTAAAAATTTTAAGACATGGTCTCTGTTTTCAAAATGTTTGGGTGGCCAAATAATGTGTGAAGTGTTTGTTCTTCAATATGTCAGGCTTCCAAATTGTACACAATGAATGCAAGTTGTTGGGGTGTTTAGAATGAATGGTTTAGTTCATTAATTCTCTTCCATGTTGTCAGCTGTTCCCAGTGCTTTCTAATGCATTTTTCATTTACTGAATTCTTCAGCTCCAGATTTTGGTTCTTTGTTGTTTCAATCTCTTTGGTAAAGCGCTCCTGTTCCTTAATTTTATCCCTGAGCCATTTAACTGCCTTACTGAGGTTTCTTGGATCTCCTTTTTTCATGACTGATTTTGAATGCTCTATCATTTAGATGTCTCCCATCATTTTGAGTTTATGAAGAATTGTCATTTTATTTGTGTTACTTTGGTGGTTCCTGTGATTGATGTGCTGGTGCATTTGTAGTGAGCACCTTTCTTATTTCAAGATGACTCTTAGAGGTCTTTCATTCGTTTTTCAGTAGATGTGCTCCATGGAGCACAAGTTTGTTTTCTCTCACCTGCGCCCCGGCAGTGATGGTGGTGTGTCCCTGCTGTGCCTGGGTTGCCTGGGTCTCGGGGCTCCGCTGCTGTAGTGGGAGAATATGGCAAGTAGGGGGAGACAGGTTTCCCCTAGTTACCCTACCCGGGCTGTCGTGTGGGGGCTGCACTGCAACTCCCCCTCCTCTACCATGTTAGCTGGGGCTGCGGGCACTGTTCCCGTCCCTCCCACCATCCTGCCACCCCTAGGTATTAATGCGTGGACCTCTCAGGCATGCTAGTGTTGAGCAGAGGAAACTTGGTCGGGTTATAGATGTCCAAATAGGTGTAGGTTTAAGGGGAGATACAAAGGGCTCTTCTCCACTGCGATGCTAAAACTTTATGAGATTCTTGAGCATAAATTTTAAGTGTTTATTGCTGGGCCATAAAGAATCAGGAGGCTGCATGATATCCCAAGTTCCTTTCTTTTAGCTGAAATTCATGTTATATATCTAAACTTTTCAAAGGAAGTAGTATCCTTGACTGCCGGAAGAAGAACCTGCAGTCTGGTCATTCTGAGATGCAGCTCATTACTGCATCTGCTTGCTTTACCCACACTCCTCCTCCTCCTGTCTCTTCTCTACCTTGCGCTTTCTGCTTAGAAAGGCAGCATAATGTAGTGTTTTTAAAAGTGTTCTCTTTATAGTTAGACCTCGGTTTGGGTCTTTTCTCATTTATTAGTTGTGGATCCTTGGGCAGGTTACTTAATCTTTTGAGGGGCTTCCTAAACTGTAAAATGTGTTTCTTAAAAGTAAAATAATGTATTGACACATAGGTACATGCCAAATCAATGGCCTAATTCATTTCCTCATAATCTGTTGTGTATAAACTGCTCAGGGATACAGTTGTACTTCCTACCATTCTTAGTTGAGCTCCAAGTACCAGCTGCTCCTCTTTGTCCGCGTTTTCTGTTCAAATTCCGGAGGGAAACTCTCATGGGACCAGCTTATCAAGGCTGTGTGTGCCCTTGGTCACCGACCAGTCTGAGCATTACCAGGTGTTCCTTGCAGAAGGGAAGGCAGAAGTTCAGACGCTGCAGTTTGCCTTAGAGTTGGGTTAAGAAGTATTCGGGTAACCTGACCCGAGATCAGTCTCTTGTACTCCTCTACCCATGTTGCCAACACCCACATTTCAGATGACATCCCAACCCCAGTATTCTCACCCATTTTCACCTTTTGATAAAAAGCACGCCTGGCCAATGAATAGGGATGGCTATTAGACATCAACAGCAGGCTTTTCATAACCTCCAGCAAAAATCTCGTTATGCCCTGGCTGGCGTAGCTCAGTGGATTGAGCTCGGGCTGCGAACCAAAGCGTCGCCGGTTCGATACCCAGTCAGGGCACATGCCTGGGTTGCGGGCCACGTCCCCAGTGGGGGCCACGTGAGAGGCAACCACACATTGATGTTTCTCTCCCTCCCTTCCCTCTGTCTAAAAATAAATAAATCTCTAAAAAAAAAAAAAATTTTTCGTTATGAAGAGTTTGGCCTTTCTTCCCAAATTAAGGCTTCTCCAGCTAGGAAGAAAGCAGTTATGAGGGACTTCCCTGTAATAGCCATAGTGCTTTTTCTTATTTACCTTCCTGGGGAGGTCTGATTTACACACATGTTCTACTCGAATCTTATGGAAGGAGTGCTCTGTGACCTTTGGAACAGGCTGGTGAAGCTACCAGAGGAGAAGAGTTTGAAACGCTCCAGCTGTAGGAACACTAAGGCATCTAGCACATGGGAAGTGTGCTAGTCTCAAAGGGAAACTGGTGATCTCTGGGTCTTGATTTGGTCAGGCTATTTCTATAATCCCATCTGTTCTCAAGTGACCACACTAGTACCAGTGGAGAACTAGCCTGCTTATGGGTTTATCAGGAAAAATAGAAAGAATGTTAATAGGTTCGGTGGGATAGCTCAGAAGAATGTTGAATCTCTGGGATGAGGAGGAGAAAGGACTCAAGAATGGCTGGAAGTTCATGAGAAATATTATGCGTGTTGTCAGGCATAACAGATACTGTCATTAAATCAAGTGTCTCATTCTGCCTGACAATCCCAGAGCTGACTTTATCGGGTTAACTCCTCAAAGTCTTAAATTTCCATTGGCCAGATTCTAACCTAGAGAGATTGTCTATTTTTGGTAAGTTATCAGGAGGATGGTTTTTCCCAAGTATTCGTTTTTGGTAGTTGTTCCCTTGTGTTGTCTTCTTTACCACTTACACATAGGCATTTTTAATACAGCAAAAGGACCAGATTTGTCTGCAGAAGAGCCTGTGGCTGGGGAGACAACCAGAACTAAAGACGGTTAAGTCCTACTGCTCTACTCTCAGCCTGTGCAGGTGCCAGGGACCAACCACATATCACAGGAGAAATCAGCTGACTGGAAGCTACAGTGACTACATATAAAATGATGTAAGAAATAACTCATTTACTACACTCTACTGTTCATAGAATGTGTTCAAAATCATTATTTCATTTAATCTTCAACAATTTTTTGAGCTGGGCATTCTTTCATTTTAAAAACAGAGGAGTGACTTGGCCAGGATCACATACATAGATCATGTATAACTCCCAAGTCCAGTGCCCTCCAACTCATACTAGGTGTATATATAGTACGTCCCTGGATTAGTCAGAATCACAGTAGACAAAACGTTACATTAGCTCCTTAACTTTTTAAGCCTCAGCTATAAAATGCAGAGTTAAACTGTTTTTAAGATCTTTCACTTCAGGTACTGTGTTGGAAAGAGAGAACCGGAAACTGAATGAGATGGGTATGGGGGAAGAGAGAAGAGATTTCACCGGTCCCAGTGGTAGAGTGGGTACAGGCTTGCACGCTTGGCAAAGTCACCCCAAGTGACTGCCCTTCTGTTTTAATGCTGAAGTCCCTTTAAGAGAAAGGTGAATGAGAGGCACGATATAGTTTATTTTAAGGAATACATTTCCACTTGAAAAATGTAGGAAGCAAATTACTCTTAAGTTACATGTGCAATATAAAAGAATCTGACCTATCATTAATAAAAAACCACATACAAGCTTTATGGTCCAAGGATAATAAAAGTTTGCTTTATTTCTAAATAGTAACTTCCTTATATTGGGAGTACTATTCAAAATTCAATACAAATACAAATGTAAATTTCTTAGGCGGTCAAAATATGTCTGGTAACGTTCTGAGTTTCTTTTAAAGGCAGAATTTTTAAACCATGTAAAACAATTAGAAACAATGTACATCAACAGCATGTGTAAAATAAGCCACAGTTCAAATTTAAGCTGAACAACCAAACCACGTAAAGTACCTCAACTAATATTTGCTAACATCTAGAACATTGCACATATTTTCAATAACTTAAAAGGTCTACCTATTATTCTCCCACTCACCAGAGGAAGTAACTTTTTAAAATTAGATTTAAATAATAAATCCTACCATTTACTCATGGAAGGAGATTCTGGCATTAGAGTTTAACAGAAATAAAGATCATGAAGGCTTATCAAATACTTAAAAATCACCACTTACAGCAATTCATTAGAAGCCCTAGCTAGAAAAGAAGGGCAGTTTTCCACTTTCTAGTAACAGCTAAGGTTTATGTTGCATAATGTGATTCAACAGAACAGCATTCTGGCCAATGATCAACACCTGACAGGAAATTTTTCACCTATCAGTGTTCCATTTTAAAGCTACTATTTTGACCAATATTAAAAAATTTAAACTACATTATGCCTACAATTTCCAGAAGTATTAACTTAGCAGACAAGTCATTTTTATGATGCCATTTATTAAACTGAAAGAAAAACATGTTACCTTCTGATTTTTACTTAAAAAGAGATTTAATTCAATTCTTTGATTCCTCCCTATTTGAAAACTACATTTTCTTCCTCAGACTGGATGGCACTGAGGTGACTTCCCTTTTTAAAGGAAAGCCTTATGGAATTTTAGCAAACCCCATCTCCAAGAAAATGAGAGAGAAAAATCTAAAAGTTCTGTTCAAGGTAAGAAGATTCCAATCTCAAATATTTCATTCCAACAACTGTGTTAGGCCATCCCTTTCGTCATCGACTAGTAAATTAATGGCTGAAAGCAAGTACCAGCGCCATTATAAAACTTTACACAGACTGCTTCATGCCCAAACACATGCATACAGAACACTTGTACAAATTAGTGTTGCGTTAAAAACACCCGTCCACAAATGTCCTTTCCTCATTTTGAGATCTATATAATTGCTTTCAAAACTGGAAATCCAAACATCCTGACTACATATTAAAAACATGTCATGTCAGAATATAAGTATGTTCTGGAAAACTTCAGAACCGACCTGATAAAAAGCAAACATAAACTTAGAGAGTGCTTTTGCTATTGCTTAATCCTGTAGTCAGATTTAAAAGGAAACTACTGAATACTAAATTTAGGTATTTACTAGATAGTGTTGATTTCCACTAGCCAAATAGCCCTAACAAACCAACAGGTGAACCAGGTTTCTCAGGTCCTTGTCTATTAGGAGTCTGAAACATTTTCAATTAAAGCCTTCATTTTTCCTGTAGACTTCAACATGTGTGGTCCAAACTAGAAAAGAAAAAAAAAATAAAGATACTGGTTCATATAATAGCAGAGATATATCCCTTCCCAAACATGCATCAAAGGGCTCATATGTTCTGTATGAAAAAAATCAAGAAGCCAGATATTAAAAACTTTAACGGACAGGTTGTTGTAAGTATAATAACAGAACAAAAAAACTACAGTCACCTTAACTTGGTCCAGTTTTACTTCTGTGAGTAAAAGAAGAAAGTACCGCAAAGTTTCCTTTTCAATATCTAAAGAGTTTCTAAGATACGTGGCACTGGAAGCACATGTCCCCATGACAGTAACGTGAATAAAAGGAATGTATAAATTAAGAATTGGGGAGATTTCATGGAAGCTCCTGTCTGCATCTGTGACAGAGCACACACACCCTGCAAAAGCCCAGGTCAAATTTCACCCCCTTCAGAAGATGTTCACAGGACTCCCCAAGGGAAAATGATCTTCTGTTCACTTTATATTTCTGTATCACAACATATAGTCAAGTCCTAAGATAAATTACCATGGGGGATCTTAAACACTGAAACAGGGGGTTAACTTTTACTTCCTTCTTTATGCTCTTCTGTAAGTAATCTGCTTGTAAATCCTGTAGCACATCCATTTGAATCTTAACAGAGGACACAGCTGATTACCTTGTAAAATGGAGGGGCTCAGCAAGTCTGAGGTAATACTCACCGACACCGTTTCTGAAGTAGACTCTGACGCAGACTTTGAAATTCCTTTTTCAGCCTCACCTTGGCTATCACTTCGATACCGATAAGCAAATTTCTTTTTCAAAGCCTCTGCTATGAGGGCAGCAGGGTCAGTAGCATCCACAGGTTTTGGCTTTATGTCTTGTTCTGACCTTAGAGGAATGAACAGAGACCGGGGGACATTTCAGTGTGAGCGTGCCTCTGGGGAGCGCTCCATGTGCCTCTCCACACCTGACGGCACTTCTCTAGCACCACGGAAGGCACTACTAGCAGTGAGATGGAAATCCTAGATTTAAGGCTCAAAGAAAGAGCACAAAGGTGCCCAGTGAATCACCACTCAGTTCATCTCAAGAGCACTGATTATGCTCTTTCAGGGCAAGTCCAGTTTCATTCTTCTTTGGAAGCCTAGTGACTACCATAGTGGGTACTCAGCAAGGCTTTACTGAGTGAATGACTGACAATGAAGACTTCACATGAAATGCAATAGGAGAAAAACTGAAAAGTAATAAACCTATTTACTTTTACTAGAGTAAAACCTATTTACCTTTTACTAGATTTACTCTGCAAATCTCTTAGTTAACTGTGCATAGGAGCTACCAGGGCCCATTTTTTATAAATTAAAAACTTAGAACTATTCATGGTAGTCATGTTATAAAGCATAGTTCTCAAGAAGCCCAGTACTTTGTTTTATAAGACATTTAAAAATGAGGAAAGTGAGAAAGAAGGTAAATGTATCCTCACCTTTTTACTGACCGAAGTTTTACACTGTTCATGTCTTTAAGGATCTCTAGCATATTTGGCATATCAGGTTTCTTTGGGCTGTGCTTATCCACCGTCTTTCCAGCACAGGCTTTTTTCTCTCTGCGCTCTCTGATCAGATCAATAGCAGATGTACTTTGGTGGAGCGCTGAGGGAGGGAGAGGCGGCGGAGGGGGTGGTGGAGGTGGTGGTGGTGGGACAGAGGGTGGTACTGTGGCAAGAGGCAAATAAAAATTTTTAATTCTGTATACCTGAAAACAGTATCTTTGAAAAGAATCTCAGTTATGTAAATAGAAAGGAAGTTTCACTTACTTGGTTAGAATCTAAATGCCTGAATCTCAGTCACTGTATCATTTAATCCCAAACTCTCCAGATGGAAAAGTTCCATTTAACTTAACAGGAGTGTTTTTGTGATATCAAATGTTCAAGCCTGACTATGGCACAGTTTGTAACTACTTTTAGATGAAATTTAAAGGAGTCTGTACTGCATGAATAACTATCTTTATTATATACAGTTAGATAATTTAGTATTTGAAAACTTTCTAAAAACTGTTGAATTTGTGGTTCATTTAAAGTTTATTTATTCACATATAAGATTTCCTAAACATTACACACCTGCATTGACTAGAGTGTGTTTGAAAGAAAAGATTTAAGATTTATTGAACAATTTCTGGGCGAAAAAAAAGTGTTCTGAAAATTGAAGTGGTTATAAAATGAGGACCTAAAATTCAGCTATCTGCATTATTAGAGATTAGAGTGTCTTCTGTTGGGTGAACTACATTGCATAAGGGGGTACAAAAAAGTTTTACTCGAGGGTTTAGACCATAAACAGAACACCGACTATAAATCCCCAAATTATCACTATTTAAGGCACTTTTCCTAGTCTGCCAGGACAAGGAGGTAAAGCAAAAGAGAATTGCAATTTAAAGTTAGAAGTAAAGAGCAGGACTTCTGGTTTTTAAGGTTACACGCAAATTTCATTTAACACTGATTACTACTCAAACATTGGTGCCTATAGTGACTTCACCCTCTATCCACCTTGGCGGTACCCAGGTTGGCTGAGGTTTCCATGTAAGATTACCTTAAACTCTTTCAGAGGCAGAGTAACCACCCTTCTCCTTTAGACAGAATTGGTTAATCCTTAATCTAGCCAGGACTTGGGAACAACAGGAGGAAAAACAACTACTACTGCCAGCAGGTTGATGGACTAGGATTTCAATCCTATGGTTTCTTCTCCAAAGAAAGAAACCTGTTGCTGATGAAACAATGCCACACAAATGAAAGCAGCAGTATCAGACCAGGAGTCAGAGGACCTGAATTCAGTTTCTACTCTGAGCAAGAGAAAATGACTTAAGTAGCTACAATGTGCTAGAGGCATTTTATGTGATTTCCACACTTTTCTCCCATAGTAACTCCATAACATAGGTACTGTTACTGTATTTTGCCATGTATAGTTCTTAGCCCAAACTTTAAGTAAAAAAATCTTTTTAAAATTTTCAATTCAGTTTATTTACATAAAACCAATGATCGTAATTCCAGGGTATTATTTTGCATACGGATATCACTGCTTTCTAGAGTTACACTTTTAATGCATAAGCATAAATAAGAGAGTGCAAAATATTTACATAGATACGGAATTAGCACTACCCATGTATAATGCACATCCTTATTTTTCCCTCAAAAGTTTGGGCAAAATGGGCATTACACATGGCAAAATACAGTAGTCCCATTTTGGAGCAGGAAAGGGAGGCAGAAAGGCTAAGTACTTCCCTCAGGGCTTACAGGTGAGTAAATAGCACTCAACCCTGTCAGAACTGTTTTGAGATGACCCCATGTCTGACAGGATTGGTTCGATTAAGTTTCCCATAGCATTCACCTAGGTAGTAATTCAAGTGCAGGACTTTCAGTGTTTTCCAAATATACCTACTTGTCAAACTCTCTGATAGCACCAAGTTTGTTCAAAACAAACAGAAACCACTTATACACGACTGGGTCCTAGACTAGACTATGCAAAGAGGACTGACTCTTGGTTTTTTAGCAATCCCATTGGCTATTACTTGCTAATAAATTTTAAAATTAGGGACAGTCTTCTGGTTAGGGACAGTTTGCTGGTTAGAACAAAAACAGGATTTACAGACCTGCAGTAAGATTTTGCTGTTCTTGCAGGGTCACAATTTTGGCAATCTGAGCTCTGAGAGCAGCAAGTTCATTTTCAAGAGCACAGATCTTCTGCAGTGCTTCCTCATTCGCCAGTGGTGTCTTCAGTTGAGGGTCCTCTTGAGACAGGTTTGGTAAGGAAAACTGCCTGCTTGGGGGCTTCTCAAAGAAGGGAAGGTCATCCTGAAGGGGCTGCCTTGACCTGACCTCTGTCCTGCAAGGAAGACATAAGGCTGGCTGTCACGAGCTTTATAAGAAAATACTAAAAACACCGCCAATTAACCAGAAAATAACATCTGAGAAATTCCAGGCCGACCTTACATAAATTCCCTCCTATAAGTTTCGAAGCAACAAAGTACTTGTCAACCTAATGTAGGCACGTACACACCAGGCCCAGATTTCTTGCTGCCATCATTCTTTTGAATCTCTGGATAATATGCACAAGGCATCAAAGATTCCGATTCGTATTTTGTGCTAATTTGAACTAAGTGAAGTCACATTTTAATGCTCTTAAAAATGGTAAACTAATTACTAGTTGTACTGACAACAAAGTCAAATCAGTAATGCATTAGCCCTTCCCTAGGGTCTTGGCTTCATTTCAATGTCAGTATTAATCAAATTGCGAGACAAATTGGGCCAAATACTGCACCAGAAACTGAAAAGAAAAAAAAAAAACATTGTAATTGAACCCATTCAGTAACTACATGGTAACTAAGTAATCGCCTGGGTGTAAAAAACATAATGTTCACTGCTCCACAGCTCCAAATGGAAGTCTTTTGGGGTTGAGAATAAAATTCAGATTTCTTCTGAACTATCCATTTGTATACTTAACCATTTCTTCCTATTTTCTACAATTAGGATTGCCTGGCCTCTAAGCCCCCCCACCCCCTATTTTCCTTCCAGCTTTATGGAGGTATAATTGACAATTAAATAGTGTACATATTTAAGGTGATTTGATATGTGTATATATTTTGAAATAATCACCACAGTCAAGTTTATTAACATATCTCAGCTTCCGTCAGTTTCAATGTGGTCATGTTTTGGCTAATGAGACACACGCAGCTGGTTGTGAGCCATCTAGGAAGGCTGCTTAAAGGGAGATGACTCCATGAAAACGTCCTCCCATCTCCAGCCTCATAACCCTTCCCCTCCTGGGAGCAGTGAGTGCAAGGTGATGACCTGAGTTTGAAAGTCGTAGAAGGCCAGGCGCTAACCTCGACATGAAGCCGACACTGAGGATGGCAGAAAGCCTTGGCTGGGTCCCTGAGGACACTGTGGAGCCACTGTCAGCTCCGGACCATCTACTTCAGTTGTTTCTGATTTAAGAGAGAAATAAACTACATCGAGAGAAAAATAAACTCACGTCCTGTTGAAGTCACCATTATTTTGGGCTTCTATGTTCCATACAAACTTAATTCTACATGTTATATAACAATATTAAATTCTATTTTATTTTTCCTTTATCTGGATATTGGTATTTTACTTTCACTTGAGAGTTGTGATAATTCTTCATTATATCTATGTTTTGAATGGGGAATTTTTGGATTCTTAGCTTTTGGTATTAAGCACTATTTTCAGGTGTTTTATTTATATTTTAATCTGTTTATGCCCTGTTAATTGACCTACCATACACAGAGCATGCTTGCAAATTGTTTTCTTTATCTGTAACAGTATCAAACAGTAATGATGTCTTAGTTCTTGCCTAGCAACTAACTTTAATAATACTAACTTTATTAATTTTATTTGGAATATGTGTGGGATAAGGAAATGTGTTTGACTTGCAAAGCTTCCATTACTACTTTTATACCTACAAGAGGAAGGAACAGGTGATAAAATTTCTAGAAAAGTACAACTTAAACAAAGGTAACATCGTCTATAAGGAATTGTGGCAGTGATTTCTACACACGTGTAAACACGCAGTCCTGAGAATTTACACGTTTTTGAGCACAGCTCCGTGTGATTCCTGTGTGAGCAAGTGTGGATCATGTCTGTGGAATGGAAATTCTCTAATAGGAATTTGGAAAAGATGTATCTTAAAAAATTCTGGCTTGCTGTGCCCTGCATATTACTTTAACCTGGTCCTGTCTGCCACCGGATCTGAATTTACATCCAATGCCTTGCTATGAGTAATCCTACCTGTTCTGCTTAATCCCATGAATAATCAATCCTATGTAAATTGGCCCCTGATAAAAACCCTGTCTGGGCAAGCCTCGAGGCTTTTTCCTGAGATGGGAGGAATCAGCCACGTGGCCCCGGTCTCTCTTTCCCCGCGTGTCTCGGTATGAAATTCATACACGCATTGGGTCACGGTCACCCACGGGTATCGGCAGGCCCGATCTACCCCGTGTCAAGGAATAGTATCAATGCTTTGATTAAATAGATGCTCTTTGAAACATTATGTTATATAAGTTAGAGATTAGATGCACTGCTCTAATCAACCTACAATAAAATAATTTTAATAAGATTAAAATTTTGAAAAAATCACTGTGCCTCTTTGTTGATACAATAGGCTAAATTCTGATTCCTACTTACCTTTCATAGATAGGAATGGGTCAAATTTGTTGAACAGCTCTATACAAGAAATACTTTAAATTAAAAGTGGATAGAAATTAGTCAAATCTATTGAAGTTTTGGGGGGTATTTACAGAGTATTTAATATCAAATACTTAATATGCTTCATCAGCTATATTCTTTAAAAAATTTTTTTAGATTGATTTTAGAGAGAAGAAACATCTATTTGCTATTCCACTTATTTGTACATTCATTGGTTGATTCTTATATGTGCCCTGACCAGGGATTGAACCTGCAACCTTGGTATATCGGAATAATGCTCTAACAAACTGAGCTACTCAGCCAGGGCCCTTAACTATATTCTTGAAAGAACTAGGATACCTGTGGGAGACAGGAGGGTGGTGATGACAGAATTCTAATCTTAGGAAGAATCTAAGTAAAATACAGAAATCTCAAATGTAGAATTAGGGTATGCTTGTTCAAAACAACAGTGTCGAGAAAGATGGAATACTGTAGTTGTAGTAACTGAGACTGAACTGACACGAAACTGGTTGGAAGCAGTGTGTTCTCAGCACAGGATGAACACCACCACCATGGACACCTGGAGGGGGACAACTGGATGGAAGGGGACGGAGTGCAGAGGAGAGGAACACAGAACAGGTGGATAAAGACTGATCTCTATCCCTACTGTCTTTCATTTCCACATACCTAAAATCATGTAATTATATCTGACTGTGGAGGTGAGGGTGAAGGTTTGTTCTTAACAACAAATACAGTGAAATTTTGGATACTGGAATCTTTAGTGCTACTTAACAAAAGTTATTATACTGTTACTCAACAACCAGTGGTCCCTTCAGTAGATGGCATTTCCCTACCTAAAACTCTCCTTGACATCACAGATATCAAAGATATTGAATGTTTATAAGATTGTTTTTAAGTTAACTGCTATCATTCAAGTAAGGCAATCGTCAAATCCCATGAACATTTACTCTAACATATCCAAACCTGGAACAAGAGAATCTGGGTTAAGACCAACTACAAGGCATGTCTGAACATCTTACTTTCCTTAAATTATCTTCTACCCAAAAAACTGTAAGCAGAAATTAATGAATATTGAATAGCAATTACAATGTTTAAAAAAAAAAGAATCTACATCTCCCTGTAACTCTTACAGGTGAATTTTATCCTTTTGTTTTTCCATCTACTGAAAATTAAGGACAAAGCATTCATCAATCTTGAGTATCAGTATGCCCAAGTAAGATTTAAAAGGACAAAAGCTTAGGACCATTAGCAAAATGATTTAGGCAACAGTGTCAGACCCACCTATATTTTATATCTATGCTATTTTTATAACTTTGAATATGTAGATTCTGCATTTCTCTGTGAAATACTGTTGGTAGTTATAGGTTTAAACAAAGTAATTATAAAAAAATGTGTAAGTTTAAATGTGGATTTTTATAAGCTGAAAAAGGTAAGTAGTCCTTAAATGATCATGTCTTCTCAGAGATATAAAAAGATCAACATCTGCAGGAGCTCAAGAACCAAAAACAGAAATAAGAGTTGCACTATAATATTCTTCCTTGTGTATGGAAAAAGTTTAGATTTTATGAAAATTCTAACACATGCTCTTTGCTTTAAACACACACACATCCTTTTCCCACAGACATCTGTTTTGTAAGACAGTCAACAAATAATTCATCCTTAGAACCAATCTGTTTTGCCATTCTTCTGAAAGCTATTAAGAGCTGGAATTAAGGTAGAATTAATCTAAACTAAGAGAAATGCTCTTTAGATTTTTTGTGTGTATAATGCAGAGAAATTTTAAGAAATAAAAACCAAGCAAGGATGTCCCCAAAGCAGAATACAAACAGCTAAAATATGATTTTTTTTTTCACAATCAGCTTAAGAAGAGATAAGGATATGGGGAACTTCTGGGTATCCTTTTGGCTTATAGCCTGGTGGGGAGCAAGGGAAGTGCTGCTGGGTCTCCTGGGAGAACAGAGCTCTGAGCAGGAGGGCTCCTAGCCACCCCACCCTGACCCCAAAGTTAGAATCCTGTCAATAAAAACCTGTTTCCTTCAACATTAATTGTTAGGTTATATATCAAGGTGACATGTGGATGGGCCCCAGTTTGCTTGGTTACATTTTCCCAGAGACAGAGTACTGTGACATTAATATCACAGTGACAGATAAAGCCTCAAATCTCATGGTAAGAGGACTAGTATTCAGTAATTGTCAAGAAAAAGTAAAATGCCATCAACTCTCATCCTTCTTTCTACTTTGTAGTATTTTGTAAAATATTCATATATCCCAAGTTGGGTGCAGGAGTCACTGGTAAACCAAAAACATGAGTGGATGCAGGTTAGGGTGAGTCCCAATAAAAACCTGCACTCTCAGCTAAAGGACCAAGAAAGGAGCAGCCTCTCAAGACAGATAACTCAGCCAACACCACATAAAATATTGTGGCCCCACCTCAACCATGCAACAAAGGTTAACTTCCTGGTAAGGGCTATAATGAGGTGCCTCAAACCCTGGAGGATAGTGTCAGAGAAGACAGGGAACAAGGACTTCTAACAAGGCACCTCACCTCCCTGTGTATCAGTGGACACAATATGGGGAACCTGGAATTCCACCCCACCGAACAGTAACATGGCACACTCCCCTCCTGGCTGGTGTGGTATCACAGGTGGCCTCGTGGGGAGCCAGAGTTCCCACCCACCCAGTAGTGATAAGGAGCTTGCCCTTGCAGGTGAACGGAGGCCACGTTAGGAACCTAGACTTCTGCTCCCACATGGTAGTGACATGGTGACACCCACTCTTCCCCTACCAGAGTATCAGAGAAAGCCAGCTAAAAGAAACGATCCAGTTTCATATATCCAAAATATCTAGGTTTCAATGAAAAAAAAAAAACAATTTCTCATACCAAGAAGCAGAAAGAACACAAACAGGACTTCTGGGTATGGTGGGAGATGAGGTAAACTCTGAACTACCTTATGACCAGGCAATTCCACTTCTGGGTATCCATCTGAAGAAATCCGAAACATTAATTTGAAAAGAGACATAAGCCCCTGTGTCCACTGAAGTATATTTACCACAGCCAAGATATGGAAGTAACACAAAGGCCCATCAACCGACAAATGGATAAAGGTGTGGCACATGTATATACAATAGAATGTTATTCAACCGTAAAAAAGAATGAAATCTTACCACTTACAACAATATGCATGGACCTAGAGGGTATTATGCTAAGTGAATAAGTCAGAGAAAGGTTAATACCATATGATTTTACTTATATGTGACAAAACAGAAACTCACAAATATGGAGAAAAACTGATGGTCACCAGATGGGAGAGGGATGTGTGGAAAAAAGTGGAGAGGATTAAAGAAGTACAAATTAATTGCCAGTTATAAAAATAGTCATGGGGATGTAAAAGACAATCAGTACATGCCAATTCTGGGACAGCAGAGATGTTAGAATTATCTGACAGGTTTTAGAGCAGCTATAATAAAATGATTTCAATAAGCAATTTCCATCACTTTGTGAGCAAGTGAAAAAATAAGAATCTCAGCAAAGAAACAGCTACTATAAAGGATAACCAAAACAACTGAAAACTAAAAAGTACAATAACTACAATAAACACAATGGATGGGATAAAAACCAGAATAGAGAAAAGAGAAAATAATCAGTGAATTTGGAGCTAGAACAACAGAATTTATCCAATCTGAAAAACGGAAAGCACAGACACTAGGGGGAAAAATAGTCTTAGTGACCTGGGGAACTACAGCAGAAGATCTAGTATTTGTGTCATCGGGGATGCCAAAAGGAAAGGAGAAGCCCTGGCTGGTGTAGCTCAGTGGATTGAGCGCGGGCTGGGAACCAGAGGGTCCCGGTTCGATTCCCCGTCAGGGCACATGCCTGGGTTGCGGGCTGGGTCCCCAGTGAGGACCATGTGAGAGGCAACCATACATTGCTGTTTCTCTCTCTCTGTCTCCCTCCCTTCCCCTCTCTCTAAAATAAATAAATAAATAAAAAATTAAAAAAAAAAAAAAAAAAAAAAAAAAAAAAGGAAAGGAGAAAGAGGGCAAGGATGAAAAATACAGACAGAATCAACCCCAAGAAATCCATGCCAAGACACATTTTATTCAGACTTTTGAAAACTGAAAACAAAAATTTTAAAGAATCCAGACAGGAAGGATACCTTATCTATAGTGGAAAATTTTTTGAATGACAGAAGGTTTCTCATTTGAAACATAGAGGCTTGCAGAAACTGGTATTTTTTAAGTGCTGTAAGAAACAAACTATGAACTTATAACATAACCTTTATATCCAGCAAAAATACCATTTAAAATTGGGAAAGTCAAGAATTCTCAAATGAAGGAAAACTAAAATAATTTGTCACCAGCAAACCCACTGTAAGATAGATGACAAAAGGAAACTCTACACAGAAAGAGAGCAGAAGATGGAACTTTACATCTGGAAGAAAGAAAAACATAATGAGCAAAAATATGGGTAAATAGACTTATTTTCTCTTGAGTTTTCTAAGTTGTTTGATGATTGAAGCAAATATTCTATTGTCTGATAGGATTCTAAATGTCTGTCGAAAATTATTAAGGATATTATAACAAGAGGAGGGTACAGGGACATAAAGGAAGACCTGAACTGCTCAAATTACACCAACAACAGAATGTGGTAAGTTACCAGTTACACATACATAGCGCAACACAGTAAGTCCCCACATGTGATTTTAAGTGAAATGACATTTAATGAAACCAGTATTACTATAGGCTAATTGATATAAATAAAGTTAATACAGCATCCCATCAACTAATGAAACAATGTACAAAACCATGCTATTTTGAGGACCTAAATCAACCACAAAAAAAAAACCTATACAAAGAAAGATACATCAAAATAGATAAATCAATATGAAATTTCAAAAAAAAAATGTTTATCCCACAGGAAGGTATAAATGAAGAAAATGAAACAGAAAAAATGGGAAAAACAGACTGAATGAATAATAATTACATACATGTAAATAGTTTACATATGCCAATTAAAAGACAGACTACCAGAGTGTTTTAAAAAACATTACTGAACAATGTGCTATCTACAAGAAACGCAAGTTTAAATGTAGTGACACAGGTACAGTAAAAGAATTAAAAATATATATTATGTGGACATTAACCAAAAGAAAATAGCCATGACTCATTATTTAGATAAAGTAGACTTAAGAGCAAAGAAAATCATCAGGGACAGAGAGAGACATTATGTAACAGTAAAATGATAAAGGACAGCAACCCTCAGTGTGTATGTGACAGACAGCAGACCTCCAGAACAGGAAAAGCAAAAACTGTTAGAACACACAAATCTACATAATATAATTGTTACCACCACCCCCCAAACAATTTTTAGCATAGAAAATCAGAAAGATTACAGAATTCCACAATAGCATCAACCAACAGGATCTAACTGATACTTATAAAACATTGCATCCACAAAGGAAAATACATTCTTTTCAAGTACCCACATAATATATACCAAAATAGCCCACATCCTAGGCTAATAAAAACACCTCAACAAATTAAAAAAAAAAAAAAAGGAAATATACAGTGTGTGTTCTCTGACCACAACAGAATCAAACTGGAAGTCAGTAATAGAAAGATAATAGGAAATTTTCCAAACAGAAACTAAACCACAAACTTCTAAATTACTCATGGGTCAAAGAAGATGTCAAAGGAAATTAAAAAACACAATTAACTGGATCAAAATAAAAACATAACACATCAAAACTTGTGGTACATAGCTAAAGTAGTGTTGAGAGGGAAATTTACAGCACTAAGTGTTTTAGTAGAAAAGTCTCAAATACTGTAAGCTCCCACCTAAAAAAACCTAAAGAACAAAATAAACTCTACAAAAGCAAAAGGAAAAAATATAAAGAGCAGAAGTCAGTAAAGTTGAAAGGAAAAATAGAGGAAAAAGATGAAATAGAGAACTGGTTCTTTGAAAAGATTAATAAAATGGACATAAAAAGCAATAAGGGAGGACTAGTATCAGGAATGAAACAGCAAATCACTAGTATCAGGAATGAAACAGGTATCACTATATACCTTGTAATCATCAAAAAGATAATAAGGGAATACAGTAAGTTCTCACTTAATGTCCTGTATGGGTTTTTGGAAACTGTAGCTTTAAACAAAAGACCATGTAATGAAACCTATTTCATTAGGCTAATTGATATAAATAATGAGTTAAATTCCTATGGCATATTTTGGGTCACAAAAACATCACCACACTTCTATATAAAGGCCCAAACACTTCTAATATTAAACACTGAAATAATTGTGAGGTACACATTATTTAAGAAAGACTGATAAAAACAAGTAAAATAATTATTTTCCAATGCGATTATAGTTCAAGCTCAAGGAGGACAGGAGCTTATCTCAGCAGCTTAGGCACAAGATAGAAACCAACCGTGGACAGGATGCCAAGCCATTGCAGGGCACGCACACACACACACTCACCTCACACACACTCTGGTACAATTTAGACACCCTAACCTAATATTCACATCTTTGGGATGTGTGAGAAAACCTGAGTACCTGGAAGAAACACATGCAGACATGGGGAAGATGTGCAAACTCCACAGAGTGTGGCCCTGCAAGGAACTGATTTTTTCCTCCATCAACATTTTAACAAAACAACATTTGAGGACCTGCAGTACTACTAAAAACTAAATCTACATACATACATACATACATACATAAATCTCACCATATAAGAAGAAATGAGCCAATTCCCCAAAAAGCAGAAAATAAATCTCATCCATTATGAAACTGATAAAAATTGACCAAAAACTTTACTAAGGAAATTGAACTCATAACTTTAAAACTCCCTCAAAGAAATCTCCAGGCCCAGATGGTTTTCCACTGGAGAATTCTACCAAATATTTAAAGAAGTAATACCAGATCTACACAATCTGTTTGGAAAGTGGAAAAAGGAGACCTTCCAGTTCATTTTATGAAGCTAATATTACCCTGACACAAAAACCAGACAAAGGACCACACACTTACGCCACCACCACCAGGAGACTATCTGTGGAATCTAAGGCTGGGCACAGGGTTCTGATACTGACAGCAAAAGCATTATCCATTAAAGGGAAAATTGATGAAGTGGACTTTATCAAAATAAACTCTTGCTCTGTGAACAACCTGTTAAATAGAAAGAAAAAAAAAGCTACAAAATGGGAGAAAATGTTCACAAACCACGTATCTGAAAAGGACTCATATCTAGAATATATATAAAGGACTCTAAGGTAAAAGAAAGAATGACAAGACCAAAAGCTGGTGAGAATGCAGAGAAGCCAGATCAGCCATACACTGCTGCTGTTGATGTAAAACGGTACAGCCATTCTGGAAAATAGTTTGTCGGTTTCTTAAAATCTAAATATGCGACTCTTATGACTCATCTGACCCAGAAAATGCATTTAGTCCAGAAAAAAAAATGAAAACGTTATGTTCATGTAAAAACCTGCACACAAATGTTTCTAACAACTTTATTCCAAAAACTAGAAACAAACCAGATGTCCATCAACTTGTGCATGGTCAACAAACTGGTCCATCCATACTCAGGAATACTGAGTTCTGGTTCAAGATGACAACACAGAAAGAATAGTGAGATCGTAAACTCACCTCCTGCCATGAACACACCAAATCTACAGCTACATATGGAACTATATCCGGTGTAAAAATCTAGCTGAGCAAGGATGACACATCAAACAAGGAAGCTGGAGAGGCTGAGACACAATCTTGTCATAAACGCCACCCCAGGCACAGGGACCCACACTCGGGAAGTAACTCAAAACCTGGAGCTTCTTCCTGTGGAGCAGAATCTGAACACCACATCAGGTGCCCCAACTTTTAAGATCAGAGATGACCACCCAAAACATCTAGCCACGAAAACCAACAGGGCTCATATCCAACAGACCCATAGAAGGGTATAGTAATCTGAGAACTGGGTCTTAAAGAGTGCTGGGACTCACTCACCCTAGCAGCCAGCAAACAGCTGATCCTGTCCAGGTTTTTAAGAGTCTCATTTGCTAATCTTAAAGCATCGGTCTGAGGAGACAGTCATCTAATTTACATATCTAGGGGCCCGCTGGGATATATTCTGGAGATGAGGCTGGTGGGTGCTAATTGTAAGAGCCATCTTCCCCCCGCCCCCCCTCCCACTCAAAACCCTAGGTCTTCTGACCCCCTCCACTCCCTGCAGGTACTATTGTTACCCTCCCCTTCTGCCTTGCTCCACAGCACCAGTATCTTCCTATTTTTGTGGCTTTCACCCAGGGGACAGGCCTTGATCACCTGGCTCTGAAGGCAAGGAAGTCTTGCATTCCTGGTTCCCATGGGACTGACTGTAACAATCAAAGAGACAGTTCTTAGCAGACTACCACCCCCAGGGCACTGCACAGACAGCAGACTTGAAACATCCCCAACTTTCTGAGAAGGCCTATTTCCTCATCCAGGAGCTTTGGCCTGAAGGGCAGGCCTCAGGTTTGTCACACTTCTAGAGACCTACAGAAAGATTCTCAGGGAACAGACGTCAGTAGATACAGTCTTTGCACTCTTCCTTTGCTTCGCTCCGGCTAGTTGATATTTCCTCCAAAAGATGCTTACACCCTTGTTAGGCACCCTGAGTTTTGAGCTGCCACCAGGCTACAATGCCTGGCTCTGTAGGCAATGACACTTATACTAACGGGTTCCAAAGTAGTATAAGCAAGGGAGAAAGAGCTCTGAAACAGTGACTGCTCCTAGGACACAGCAAGAGGCAACAGATCCAGGAACTCAAACTTTCTGTGAAAAGAGGCCTATTAGTTTATTGTGACAGGTACAGCCTGGCGGGGGTGGGGGGGGGCAGGCTTCTAAATATAATCCTCTTACGGTTCTGCCTTTGCTACGCCTCAGAGCACCAGTATCTCTTAAAGGGGAGCTTTTACAAGTGTTTGGTGCTCTGGTTTTTGAGGCTGCTGCCTCTTGATTCCCTGATTCTGATGGCCAGAGAGGTTTGCATTACAGGATCCCACAGGAATGTAATCATCTGAAAGTTCTAGGCAGGCATATGTATGGCTCAGACAGCAGACTGAAACACAGTCCCAGGCTTTCTGTGAAAAAGGCCTATATTTCCTCATCCTGGAGCTTCAACCTAAGGGCAGACTTCAGGTTTGTCACACATCTACAGGCCTCTAGAGGTGCTCTCAGAGACAATATCTTTGCGTTCTCCCTTTGTCTCACCACAGCTCACTGGTATCTCCCAGAAAGTCACACACTCACCTGAAGCCCCAATTTTTGCAACCGCTGCCCAGGAGATACTTCCAGATTGCCTGGCTCTGGTGGCCAGCAAGGCTTAACCTGGGGTCCCACAGGACTGTATATATTTGCACACTTTAAAAGTGCTGCCTTAAAGTCAGGCTACTTTATCAGCCTGAATCTAGGTGCTGACGAAGAGCTTCCCCTATGGAACCCTGAGAGGTCTTGGCACATCCTCAACTACTGGAACTATTAAAAATAGGTTGCTTGGACAATCACAGAAGTTTTAAGGGCAGCAAAGAGCTAGGCCAGGGTTAAAGAGAAGATTCATTTCCTACATGAGGCAACTCCTTCAAGAATGGGAGAGGTGACTGTTTCATCTAATGCACAGAAACCAACCCAGTCAGTCAAGCAAAATGAAGAAATAAAGGAATATGTTCAAAACAAAAGAACAAGATAAACCTTAGAAAAATCTTAATGAAAAGAACATAGTAAGTTAGTTGAAAAATGTTTGAAGTTCAAAGTAATGGTCATGAAGATGCTCACTGAACTCAGGAGAAGAATGGATGAACAAAACGAGAAATTCAATAAAGAGACAAAAATATAAGAAAGTATCATATGTCTATTTGTCACAGAGCTGAAGAATACAATAACAGACCTAAAAAAATACTCTAGAGGGATTCAACAACAAATAGATGAAGAAAAAGAAAGTATCAGTAAACTCCAAGACAGGGCAATGGAACTCACCCGATCAGAGCAGCAAAAAGAAAGGGACAGAAAGCTTATTTGAAGAAATAATGGCTAAAATCTACCCTAACCTGGGAAGGGAGAGACATCCAGATCCAGGAAGCCCAGACTGTTCCAAATAGGAATCCACAGACCCACACCAAGACACAGAAGCCTGAAAAAAGTGCTTCAACACTGAAAAAGTGAATAGCTCTTTTAAAGGCAGACAAGTAAGTAGAAATACATCTGGTACTTCAGAAGTTTAAATTAGGGTACCTATATTTCAATGATTAACAGGATTAACAGTTTTACACAGAACAGAAGAAATATGTACAAAGATAAGGTTGAGTTGTAGGTGTCAGGGAAAAACAACCAAATTGCATTGAAGCTCTTTGAGGTGATTTTTATCAAAATGTAGAATGAGCACTTTTTCTGTAATCACTGACCTTTAGTGTTAAAGCCCTGTAAGATGTACACTTAACTAGCCCCCATGATTTTGCCTCAATGAGTAATTTTAAGGAGGGTCATTATTCTTTCTGGTTACTGATTTAGTCAGGAGTATATGCACCCTTTCCTTTCTTCACTGTTATACCAAGGAATACTACTCAGTAATAAAAAGAAATAATATATATAACAATCTAGATGAATCATAACAGAAATACGCTTAGTGAAACAGTCCCAAAAGGTTGCATATTGTATGATTCGATTTATAAGACATTTCTTGAAATGACAAAATTGTGAAAATGGAAAACAGACAGGTGGTTGTCATCCATTAAGGAGGGGTTGGAGATGGGAGGAAAGAGGATGTGACCATACAAGGCAATGTGAGGAAAAACTGTGGTATGAAAATGTTCTGCATTTTGTCTTTATCAGTGTAAATATCCTGGTTGTGATATATATGCTATAGATTTTGTTTTGGGGACGTTTTCAATTGAATTTATTGGGGTAACACTGGATAATAAAATTATATAGGTTTCAGGTGTACACTTCTATAAGATGTCATCTGTTTATTGTATTGTGTGTTCCCCACCCCAAGTCAAGTCTCCTTCCGTCACTATTTATCCCCCTTTCACCCCCTCTTACCTCCCCACCAACCTCCTTTTTACTGTTGTTTGGCTACTACTGTCAGAGAATATTGGGTAAAGGCTACAGGGAATGTCTTGGTATCATTTTTTATAACTACAATTATCTCAAAAAGTTTAATTAAAAAAAATTACCATCTTAAAAAAGAAAGGCTCTTTACCTGCTAATCCTACAATACCTGGTCTGTGTTAATAATCTACTGTTATGTTCCCACTTCTACTTGTCATTCAAACCAAATTCTTTCTATTCTCCTAGATTATTTGATTCTTATTTTATCCAGCTAATACCACTCAAATGAAATTGCTCTTGCTAAAGTCAGTGATCTTCCAACTGCAATACAAAATTGAAACTTGCTAGTTTTTTTATTTACCTAGCTTCGAGGTTATTTGACACAGATGACTAGTTTGACCCCCTTCCATGAGTCTTCTCTGTCTCAGCTTCCATGGCCATACCTTCTGTCAGTTCTCCTTCTGCCTCCTGAGCTGCTTCTTCCTGGGGCTGGAGGACTGGGGTGGGGGTGAGGGTGGATGGAGTGGTTCTCTTTTTTTTCCTGATTAACTCTCAAATGCCACCTCTGTTCAGAATACAAATGCTCTTCATATCATATATATCCTCTATGAGCACACTGATCATCAGCCATTCTATCTATATGTCAAAGTGCAAGCATTTATCAGTATCTAGCTATGGTTCTAGAGCAATGTGAATGTCCAAGAGGAAACTCAAATACAACGTATTCTAGATTGGAATACCTCCTCTTGTTCTCACCCACCAAAAAAAAAAAAGTTTTTCTGTATTTCTGTCGTTTTATTATTCTCATAATTATCCTAGCCAGAAACCTAGGATTATCCTATTCTTCCTTTCTTAACCCCAATATCTAAAACATGTTTTCTGTCTTCGTAATTCTTCTGAGTACCTCAACTTTGACCCTGTGCTCCACTTCTTCTGTCAGTTTCTTAATTTAGTCAAACTCTGATCACTTCTCTTTGTACTATTTCCTGGCCAGGCTTCTGTCTATTTGTCTATTCTTTACATTGTCTACAGGGAAATTTTACTAAAATACAAATTTGGTAATAATACTGTGGTGCTTAAAATCTTCCATGGCTCCATACTACTTTCAGGAAAAAGTCTATAATTTTTTTAGCCTAACACGTAGAACCTTTAAGCCTCTATCTACTTTCTATTATCAACTCCTATAGCTTACCCTTCTCTGCTACTCCCTAGCCTCACTGAGCCATTTGGAGTCTCCTAAATATGCCATGTAGCCTCCAAATTAGTACTTTTAAACATATTGTTCACTTTTCATGAAATACAGCCTGCCTATTTAATTGGCTCCTACTGCTCTTTATCACTCAGCTCTAACACCCTCTTCTCTGAGAAGCCTTGCCAAACTTCTCTCATCCAACAGTGGCCTCTGTATTCACTTATTAGACTTTATTATTATTGCTTTTCTCTTTAATCTCCTCTAGCACACCAAGTATTCCTATAAAGCTGGGACCATATCTTATTTTACCTCTGTACCTTCAATGCCTAATAAGAATGAAGAGTTGAAATATGTTGAATAACTGTTTATGAAACTGAGGCATAATAATAATTTATTAAGGCTTTTTCAAATAAATGGAAGTCCCTCTCCAACTCTTACATTATTGTTTCCTTTGAATCAGAACTTGCCTTAACTCAGAATTTTTAGGAATTATTCTCCAATTATTATACCAATCCCCTAATATAACATACACTGATTATTCTACCCTAATAAGATCCTTTTAATACTATACTTACATAAACATATTTACGGCAGTTCTTTCTGGTCTGTCATGTTAGAATGTCTAAAAGGCAGGGAATTCTGTAATTCTTAAGGACGCAGTAGTTATATGTGTCTACAAACTTTATAAATAGTAGCCGAGTGTTTAAAATCAGCAGAAGACTGCTGAAAAAACCCCACTGGGTTAGTTACTAGAGATCAAATTCAGCTATTAAAAGGAAATATTGCAAAGGTATCATCTTTTAAAATAAATACCATATCTCAGCTCCTACACACTTCCGGACTAACCTTCGTCTTGTAGAGCAGTCTCCTTCTTCTTTGGCTATCCATCCAACATCAGCAAAAGATGCCACTGAATCCTCTCCTGGGTAACTGGGGCTCCATTCTGTTGTCGGGCTGGTAAGCTATAAGTGACATATAGGGTAAGTTTGTCATCTGGCACCAAAATATTAGAATAAAACTTTTTTTTAAAGATTTATTTATTTATTTTTAGAGAGGGGGGAAGGGAAGGAGAATGAGAGTGAGAAAAACATCAATGTGTGGTTACACTCGTGTGCCCCCTTACTGAGGACCTGGCCTGCAACCCAGGCATGCCCCTAACTGGGAACTGAACCAGTGACCCTTTGGTTCACATGCTGGCACTCAATCCACTGAGCCACACCAGCCAGGGCAGAATAAAACTTTTTAATCACCTAAATGAAAATCATCAGCTTTAGTATTACGAACATACAGAAAGCTTCATTTTCATTTCCGTTAAAGTCTCTATGAAGAGACTTGGCCCCCCTTTCATAGGGACCATTTAGTTACAGTATATGTTGCCAAATAATATGACAATCACTGAATTAAAATTTAAATTTATTCAATTTTTAATATACAAGTCAAATGAGACAGTTTGTTTTTTAAAAACCTCTGTTCATCCTAAAACTTTCAGAAAATATTTAGAATTTATGCATTAAAAATCCATTTTTTTTTGAAGAGGTCTTTTTTTTTTTAAGTATAGGAACAGAAAACAGAACAAGGACAAGCAAGTGACAAATCTGTGCTAAATCTGGCAATACTTTAAAATGGATTTTTATAGATATACTGTTATGCTGAAAATACATTTTTTAAATCCTTAAATCTCTTGATTTTTAAATAAAAGTATTAACTGTTAAAAACTAGCAGAACAGAATTCACTAGCTAACCTTAAACACATAATGAACTTGCAAAGAGTACAACAACAACAACAACAAAGGCCATTTCAAGTGCTGCTGAAATGGACACTGAGTAACAAGCATGGGGTGGGAGGAACAACTCAGTCAAGTACCAGTTAAGGTGACGCCAGTGCAGGCAAGGGGACTGACAATGTGGAATTCTCGAGGTGTGATTTAGATGCCACTATTGCCATGCATGGATGACTAATGCGAAGTTTGAAAAAGAAAAGACCAACTTACTGAAGGTTCCAGCAAGGTCCTCTCCTACCATGGCTATTTTTAGTAGGGGGGAAAAAACAGTGAGGAATAAACTTTTTTTTTAAATCATGGCCATTATAAAACTTAAAAATAAAATTAGTGCTTAATGATTAATATGTATCCAAATTCCTTTCAGGAAGTGTGGGAAAGCATTTCACTCAGAGCAAAAATTCAGCAGTGGTAGTGTATTTTTACTATTTTAAATAGTTCAACTAAACATTTTAAACAAGATTTAAATAATCTAAAATTCAATTATATTTCAAGAATTTTACTAAAGTAACTTCAGATAATTTAAAATACTTTGGTAATGTATAACTATACTAAGGAAATTGATTCATTTAACAAAGTAAATAAAAGAAAAATACACAGCATGTACAAAACTTAAAATACTTAGAATGAAATATTAAAAGAGGTAACTTTGTTCTCATGCAACTTTTCATAAAATAAACACACTGATACTAGGATGTTCTCAGTTTCTTGCCAAAAAGGGTGTAACAGTAAATAGACACAGTCTATTTCATCACCATTTGTTTACAGGCAAATACAAAACATGCATTCTTAAAAATTAACACAGTAAAATAATAACCTCTAGCTTTTTTTCTCACAGACTTAATTATTCCTTTTTCTACCAATTTCTATCATAGTAAGAAAAACTGAAAACAGAATTTCTGTATTTTATTACGATGACACACTGTGACACCAGCAAGCCAAGAGGTGTACCTGTGTAAAGAACACTAATCTAAAGGATATAACACTTAATTAAATATTCTAGACAATACTCAAGTCACTAATGTTTCTGAGTATTAACGCTTTCTGTTCATGAAACAGCTAGAATGGGGGTTGGTGAGGGAGAGGATGAAGAAGAAAGGGGAAAAGGGACCAGAAAGACAAGAGGGAGGAAAATATGTCTCTCTCTCTCTCTCTCAAAATAACCTAGGAAGGTAAGAAACAGTATCCCTTGGTCCAACAGGGGTTCCCCAGTTCTAGACTTTCTATAGTAGTATTTGCTCATGTTGGACTCCTAGACAGTTCAAATACATTCCATATCAATCAACTCCTCCCCCGCCCCAAAATAAGCCAGGAAAAAAAAGCAAAAATGCATTTTCAGTTTTACTACTCTAAACTGCATCCTTTAGATTTTCTGAAGACCCTACATGTTTAATATTTCTGATAGATGTATTAAAAAAAATAGAAGATAGAGAATAAAAATAGCAGATTTAAAATATCTAAGTAGCAGATAAAATACCCACTTACAGACTCAGTATGCTACAAAACTTCCTGGAAGTAAAAGTCTCACTATAGACAAGTGCCTCCTGTCTTCCACTACAGTATCTCTTCCTTTACTCCTCTCCATATGTTAACTGATCTCTTTTCAAATGCAGCTCCTGTACTAAATCTAATAGTCTTTTTCTACTCGTAATCTATGTGACTAATAATACTGAGAAAGAGAATCCTTCCAAGGAAATGGACTTGGCTCTAGTACTTCAGCCTACTAACTGCCAGGGCAGATTTGGGTTGCTATCAAAAAATGCTAAATTACCTACATGTCCTATTACATGTCTCTAGCTACATGAATACAAGTTGTTGAAGCAAGTTATTCTGCCACTAGTTTAAGTTGATAAAAAGAAAATTTTAATGGAACTGAGCGATGAGAAAAAAATTAATTAACCTTAGTTATAAGTTATTTAAAGGAAGTTGGCAAATCAGTAATTTGTTTCTAAATAAACTGAATTCTCAGAAATTATGCTGGAGACTCACTACCACAGATCTCTTCATTTTCATTATTTTTGAAAGCCTATAGCTTGATAATAATTACTCCTTAGAAAGTTCTAACCTGTCAATTTCTAGACTAATGCACAAAGGTTTTGCCAGTCAATCTGTAAGCGGGACTATTAGCACAGCAACAAGCAACTTCTTGGTCAAACTGAACAAACATTGATTGCTGCCACTTACTTAGAAACAGACTTTTTTTTCTTTTTTACCTCTCTCCAACAAGAAGAGTAATTTATGACTATGACATAATATCAAATAGGCTCACAGGGGCACTTCTGAACTTTTGAATTACGAGTTAAATGTATCATCCACATTTTATTTGCTAATTTATTATTTAAATTTGGTATAGATATCTGCTGAACTTTATCTTCTTAAATGTTGAACTAAAAGGTTTTGTGTATAACTGTTGTATAGAATTAATGAAAAACAAGAACAAAGCTATGGGATACCTGTCTAACATTGTATTAGTAATAAGGAACAAAAGCCCAAAGCAAGAAAATAGTTTATCTCCAAGTAAAAAGTAGAGTTGCCCCTGATTTGGTGCTAGTAGAGGCTACTAAGACCTGAGCATTCAAAAGTATTCCTAATTTCAGGTTTCACTATCTCCTCATTCAGAGAACCACAATTACCTCTTTATCTTAACACTGTTGTTGCCAAGGCAATAGTTCCCACAATTAATGATTTGCTTTAAACCAAAGATGGAAAAAGCAAGTTACATGGCATGCAGAGACATCTAAGAATAAACTAGGGGAACAGAGCTGTTGTCCAA